>OU015767.1:39962178-40155345 GCA_907173295.1 Fagus sylvatica
TATAGTAAGTTACTTTAGAAAATAAAAAATAAAAAAAAGGTACTTGCAAACTAGTTAGAATTTAGTAAGTTTTAAGCAAATAAATAATTAGAAGAATCTTACCAGAAAATTTTCCTTTTTTCCTACGTGCATGGGACGAAGCTTCGCATGGAATTCAATAATTTCAAGAAGTATGAGCAAACAAGGTAGTGAGTTTAAGTAACGACAATGACTAATTATGACTTTTATCTTAATGAGATGTAACATTCACAAGAAAACGAGGAAATTTTCCATTTATTAGCCAACGAAAATAGGAAGAAAAGTCAACAACAAAAATACTCAGAACAATCTTTGTTCTCTACTTCCGCCCACTAAAACTTTCTTCTTCAGTTCGTGGGAATTGGGACGAGGCTTCGTACGAACCTTAGCAATCGCACGGATTTGAACAAAAAAATCAAAGTAAAAAGTTTATGCAAGAGGTACACGTAGTCAATTTTCTTGAGTCAAGTCCGGTAAGTCAATATATACCGTAATAAGTTTCATATCCCGGTAGTTTCTTTGCTAAAAGATAAGATTAAAAAAAGAAGTTAGCTTCTTTGGTCATAGATGAGACAAAAAGTGGATTTAAAATTAAAAAAAAAAAATCAAAGGAAAAAGCTTATGCAAGAGGCACACTTAGTCAATTTTCTATACATACGTGGTGTTTATTGAGAGGATGACACTGAAAATTTTCTTTTACCTACTTGGATGAAGCTTCGTACAACCTTCAAAGAAAAAATTGAAACGCGTTTCTTCTTATTTTTATTTTTTATTTTTCTATACTACGCGTTCCTTCTTATCTATAAGTAATGATCACTAGTTATCATTATGAGCAAACAAATTAGTTAAATTCTACCAGATTTTAACAACATTGTTCTAACCAGTAACCACCATTTATGTGAGAAGGATGTGGGAGATAGACATTGTCTGTCAGTAAGACAGTAGCCCATAAATCTCTTTTCAATCTGCATCGGTACGAGAATTGAAGGCCTGTTATGTATATTATGTTCCTCTTCTCTAATTCTTAACTGTTACATTCAGTTACCTGTTGATTTATTTATTTTTTGTTATTTTGGCAGGTTTGATATATATTGGACCAAGTTTCAGACAGGCCAAAATGTTAACCACAAGTTCTGGCGAGCTCGACCTTGAGTCTCAGCGAACTGTTTTGCTAAAACCCAAAAATTCTGTAAGAATCCGTTGGCGCGCGATTCTTTTGATCATACAGGTTCGAAATAGATTGAGAGCATATATAGCTGACAAGGGTTCTCTCGACAGATCAGTCTCATCGTCCACTTCCTACTACAGTACTATTGCCAGCCTCGATGATCTAGAAGAAGCAGTAAGCTCTTCTATCTTCTCTCCCATGGGTATGGTGGATAGTGCAACCCTATTTTGTTTTTAGCTTGGGTTCTCACAGCCTTGAACCAAAAATGACAGTAAAGCATTAGGTTAGTAATTAAAAGTAAAAAAAAAAAAAAAAATTGATAGTACAATTATTACACATTTTACTATATATGTTTCGCAAATTGATATATATATTTTTAATGGGCACAAAAAGTAATTTAAGAAATTTTGTTGATTTCGTACAAATATAAGTTTTTTGTTTTTTTATTTCGTGCCAATCACATGGTTCAAATTTTAAATCTTGATATTTTGCAGGATCCACAAATTGTAGAAATCGTGGAAATTATATCTGACTCGTCTCAAGTTTCCATAACTGTGAATTTGGAGGGTGAGGATGGTGAGAATGATGACTGTAGCAGAGATGCAAAACTCCAACAAGCAAACATTTCCAAGATGGTAAAGGAAAAGGACTTGGATTCCATACAAATGTTTGGAGGCGTCCAAGTGATTGCAGAGGCTTTAGGTACTGATTTAGAGAAGGGAATCACTAGCTTTTGGCTCAAACCTAAAACACTCCCCACAACACAAACTACTGCACTAGGCTTCTTTCAGTTTCTCCGAAAATCATGCAATAATTACACCATTTTGCTTCTCTTGGTGTCCGCGGTGCTGTCACTTGGCTTTGGGATCAAGGAGGAAGGCCTGAGGACTGGTTGGTATGAAGGGGTCATCATAATTCTTGCCATCGTCGTACTTGTGTTTTCTGATTCGATACGTGAGTATCGACTTAAGCATTCACATAAGATGTCAGGGAGGCAGAGACCATTGGGGATACAGAAAATGGTACGTGTCATTAGAGAGGGAGACTTAAAGGAAGTATTAATTTATGATGTTTTATTGGGTGATATAGTATTCCTTGACAAGGACTATTTTGTTCCTGCTGATGGTTTGTTCATATCTGGCGGTGGTGGTGGTGGTGAATTCTTAAAGGTGGATAATGATTTAGAGTCCATCATCAATGAAGAGAACCCATTTTTATTCTATGGTGCACAGGTGATTGATGGAAATGGTTTCATGTTAGTTGCATCAGTGGGCATGGACACGAAATGGGGTGATTTGATGAAGCAAGTTATTGATGCTCCTGACAAGACATCATTGCCAGCACAACTTGACAAGGTAAACACTGGCACACAAATTACTGGACTTATAATCTCTATCATCATTCTTATAGTGTTGTTCCTCCGTTTTATGCTTCGAAATAAACATGTTAACCCCAACCATCCTGACTTCAACGGGGAACTAATTGGAAACAAAGAGAGAATGAATGCGATTGTGAAAATTTTCATGAAACCAAATGGGAAGATTGGGAAGATTATTACCTCAACAACTTCACTTGCTACATTGCTAGTTGGAGTAATGGGAGGAATACCTTTTGTAATTGCACTTGCCATCTCTTATTGGAATAAGAAGATTTTATTTGTCAAGGCCTTTGCTCAAGAAATTTTCGCTTGTCTGACCATGAGTTCAGTCACAACGATCTGTATTGACACAACCAGTTTATTAAACGACCCAGAGGCGGATGGAAGAGAAATACAAGTTTTGCAAAATGCCGGAGTTAACATCATACTGGTTTCAGTAGAGAACGTGTCAGTGCTAGAACCCATATGTGCTAAGTGTGGACTACTTTCCAACTCAAATAGATTGGTGCTTAAAGGTGAGGATTTTCGGAAATACACCCCCGAGGAGAAGATGGATAATGCAGATAAAATCGTCTTGATAGATGGGTTACTCCCTGATGACAAGCTTATTCTGGTGCAATGTTTGAAGAAAAAAGGTCACCTAGTGGCAATGGTTGGAGTTAAAATAAATGAGATTCCAGCACTTAGAGAAGCTAACGTGGGGATTGCAGGAACTTGTAGCCATAAAATGGTCAGAGAAAGTTCTGACATCATCATCATGGATGGCGATTTCAAGAGCAATTTCAATTCCCTTATCACCATTGTAAGGTGTGGAAGATGTACTTATGACAATATTCAGAAGTATATCCAACTTGTGCTCACCATGAATATTGCAGGGTTGTTGATAACCTCTATCACAACAATGGTTTGTGGATCTTCTCCAATTACGACAGTCCAATTGCTCTGGACAAATTATCTTGTGACTCTTTTTGGTGGCCTTGGATTATTGACTGAGCCAGCAACAGAAAAACTGATGGAAAGACCGCCATTTAGACAAAGTGAACCACTCATCACCAAGGCCATGTGGAGAAACCTTGTCATTCAAGCTCTATATCAAGCTGCCATTATAGTGAGCTTCCAATTCAAAGGGCAGACAATCCTGGACGTCAGTGAGGAGGTTAATCAAACCATTATCTTCAATAGTTTTGTTCTATGCCAAGTTTTTAACCTGGTTAATGCAAGGGAAGTGGAGAAGAAGAATGTGTTTAAGGGCATTCATCAAAACCCATTGTTTTGGGTTTCTGTGGGTGTTTTTCTGGCACTGCAGATGGCTTTTACTGAGACTACACATATTCTTGCACGCGTCCCAAGATTGAATTGTGTGCAATGGTTAGTTTGTGTTCTCGTTGGGATGCTTTCATGGGCTACTGATTGGGTTACAAAGTGCACATCTGCATTATGGAATTGCTTGATTGGACTACTTGGCTCACATATAGCAGGAACCATTCGTATGATACCCTCTACAGCTCTACTCCTTCAGATTTCACATCCAATCTTGAGATGCCACTCACCAAAGACGGAACCAGGATTTGAACTTAGTGAGTATCAAAACATAAATAAAAAAATAAAGTCTCCTCCTCTTTAGTTGGAGTCTTTCATAAATTACTAAAGGTTGGCAATAATGTATCATCAGTATTGGCTTTTAAATTTTGTATTTTTTCTCTCGAAAAAGTTCAAAATTGTAGTTGAGTTTCCTATCTACAAATCAAATAAAATTTATATTTATCTTATCTACAAATCAAGCCAGGAATAACATGCACAAATCTAAATAGACCAATTTCTGATTTCACATTAGTCAATTAGCAAATGACTAGAAACAAAGCACTATAATATCTAAATGCTCTATTATCCAAAAAAAAAAAAATTAATACCTAAATGCTCTCACCCCTGAAATCCAAGCCTCGAAGTGTAATACAAATATACGAGAAATAAAAATGATAACCAAAAACGAATTACATGCATGAGGATAAAGCATATGACTATATGAGACCTAAGGAAATGAGAGCAAAAGAGCATGGACAAGACCCTCTGAAAAGGTATTCAGGCCTTATTTTCCTAGCCACATGGGCCCAAAACAATTCTCTTGAAGCAAGGCCAAAAATGGGCCAAGTACATAAAGCAAAACAAAGGTCCAAAGCCTAAAAAGAAAAAGAAGAAAATCCCAAGAAAATGGGAACTAACCCAATTAAAAAGCGGGCCTTATGTCCACAATTGAGTAAATCTTAAGGAAAAAAAGGAAAAAAGCTAAAGCCGGACTATAAGATTAGTAATTTCTTAGTGAGCTAACCGACCCACAAATGATTTCACGATCCATAACCCGCACATAAGTCCATATTAAAACTCATGTTTGAACTTTGATCCTGAATTTTCATATACTAGATGCACCACAATTAATATACGATTCTACACCACCAATATTGCTCATCTATATGATGTATGTCCATCACATTTCAAGTTCTCAATCAATGTGGCTAAGGCTGTAAGCTAGGCAAATGGAGCCAAATATTGAGTAATCAAAACTTGGCTCGACAAGACTAATTATGAGATATTCAAACTCTGCTTGAGCTTGATTCAAGCTTAACTTATATATATGTTCAAACGCAGCTTGATTATCAGAAATTCAATTAGCTTGAGCTGAGCTCGAGCTTAGCTTAGCATCAATCAACTCAAACTCAAATTCAAATAAAGTCATCAAAGTCCAAAACCCTTAATCAAGGTTTGTTCATCTAAGAAACGCCATGCTTGATTCAACGACAAAGGAAGCATACAAAAAGTACCACCATCACCAACCACCTGAACACTAACTTACAAACTAAAACCCAATTCAATTCAAAAGCGCAAATAACCAAAAATGTAATGATAACAATCTTCATTAATGTACAAGCAGAAGCCTACATTCCTTACCTCCTTTTAAATCTCCACCATTCCCATTCCCACAACTCAAATTATTTTGTTCCTAAAAAATTAAATGGAAAAAAATAAATACAAATTTGTACCCTTTAAGCCTCGAAGAATAATACAAATGCACGTACAAGAAATTAAAATGATAACCAAAAAATGTATGAGATAAAAGCACCTGAGCCTGAGGAAATGAGAGCTAACGAGAGGATAGTTGAGCCTTATCCACTCTCCACTGATGAGACCCGTTGGGCCTGTGTGAAAAGGTCAAAGGGTGTGCGTGTGTGTTTTTGATAAGGTCTTTGAAAAACCAAGGATAATTGGACCATAATTTGACAACTCGGTGAGGAATGTGGTCCGCACGTTTAAGATATTTTGGTGGTTTTCCTTGCAGAGGTCTTATACTAAAGCTATGCCAAGCTTTGGTGAGTTGATAAGCTAGCTAGTTCTTGGATTGTTTATATTTTTCAGCTCTATATTATAGAAAATAAAATCATTTGTTTTAGCTCGACTTTTATTGTTAAGTAAATGAATATAGGTTGATTTATGGTAACTCCAATATTTATAGTGTACGATACTCATTATAGAGTTACTATTGGATCATACGTGAGTTATTAACGAATATGAAAAACTTAATATTCTCGGCTTAAAATCTCCGAAAAATAAAAAAAAATTAAAGAAAAAATAGAAAGATGCGTTATCTTGTGAATTGGCGAAACCTATCGTCAAATTTAACGTAAACATTGTCTTATTTAACCTTATTACAATCTAATATGAACATGGAAAAATACTATAAATTAAAACTGTAGAATTACTACTTAATGTGATGTGAGTTATTAGTGAATATAACAAAATTATCTATAATCTATAATATATCAATTAAAAGACGAAGCTGAGAGAATTTTTTCAACCTCCTCCATATGCCGCCACATCAGATTTGCTGCTCCCACATTATTCCATCCCATCTCTCTCTCTCACATGCCTTAATCTCTAACAGACTAACGCTCTCTCTCTCTTGCCTCCTCATCTCCCTCGCTTCTTCACCTCCCATCGGTTTTTAAATTCCACTCTTTTCTTTTTTTTCCTTGACTGCACATCTCCCTCTCTATTTATTTATTTTTTTTGTTTTGTTTTCCATACCCATCTATACAATACTTAATAGCCAAGGCTTCGAAATAAATTCAGACTTCTTTTTGTCAAGCCACCCTACTTATGTCTCCACTGATTACATGTACATTTAAACATTAGTTAATGTTTGACTATTTTATTTTTCCTAATTTAAAACCACCCCCACTTATGTTTCCACTAATTACCTGTGACTTCCCTTTTAGAATTACCTTAACGTTACATTTAAACATTAGTTAATATTTGACTATTTGTTTTCATATAACATATATCTCAAATTACTGTTTGACTATAATATTAGTGGCGTGGTGCAGACTTTTTGAATTCCATGCGTTACTATTCCTCTATGAAACTCCATTAACATAATTTCATATAACCATAAAACTGATTTTCATCTAGCACCCTTCATATTCCCCTGAACTCCATTACAGCACTCATTACGCCACCTATAAGCTTATTCTTGGCTGCCAACATTGTGTTTTAATTGCTTTTAATGCAAATTACTATTACGTTTTGAGATTTTAATTATAAAATAATAAACCATTACTTACACCCGTATCTATATAAGTGGATGTATCACAATTCTGAACAAATATGGTAGAATATTGTAGAAGGTCTGAGGGTCTACTGAAAAAACTCAAAAAGAAACAAACTCAATGGCTTGCCCTTTCCAATATTATCACATCACAACAAAAAGTAGCTGAATATTCAATTTAATATTACAACAACTTGAAAGGAAGGTAAATTGCAGGTTACACGTACGGTACGTTATTGTAAACCATTTTTATTTTTATTTTTGGTATTGCCTCATTGATGTACAAGTGCACAAATTGTTGAGGCATAAATATTAAAAAAATATATTTATAATTTTATTTTATTTTGGTACAAAAATTCTCCTTTTTCATAGTACTCATGTTTTGTCTACTTATTCTCAATTTATTCATATGTTATATTGGATACCTTTTAATGATTTTACATTGTACGATTTAATGATTCTACAATTCAAACATAATTCCCTCTCTAATAATTGGAGTGATTTGCACATGTTGTGATTTGTGAATCATGACATGTTTAAATCTATATATATTGAACTAAAATTTAATATCAAGAATTTTTTAATAATGAACAGAATTCAGTAATAGGCTAATTTTTTTTTACTCTCAGTCTAATTGTCAATAAGTTAAGTAATAGAAATGAATTTAATCTCCTTATCAATGGGTTGTTCTGTTACATAAGGCATTAAAGGTTGATGATTACGATTTTGTTTTTGGTTTTGCCTCGATTTTTGTTTCAGCTGAATAACATACTGTTATTCTACCGTTTTATTTCATATCGTCACCTTTGATTACATATTTAAAATTGGAAACTGATCACATTTTGTCTATACATGTTTCATTACGTAGCATAACAGTTTACTTTTTGTTTGGTTTACTATTGGCGTTACTCAAAATACATAATGTCTTTGGTAAATTGGTAGAATAACATGTGGTAGAATATTGTATAGATTTTAGATTATCAAGTACTTGGGGGCCTTTTTTTACCTTTTCTTTGTGCATTGCATTGCTATATGGACATCTGTTGGTCTCCCATTGGTAGATAGGTGCTATGTGTTGGACTTAAAAGAATTTTATGCATGGCTTGGAAACAATGCATTTCCATGTTGTATGTGCAAACTATTTCTCATATTTTATCTAATCAAAGCATGTTGACTTTGCAGCGTAATCGTTATGGGATATCATTTATCTTGACTCTTACTTATAAAAAAAATATTAATCTTTATTCTTGAAGATCTAGATGAAGGATTCACGTCCTTGATCCATTGAGACCTAATTGCAACTTCCAATTGATTATCTTACCTATAAAAGGCTCGACAATTTGTAACTTTGCAATTGATTCTGTTACCCAAATTTGTAGTCCAACTTGCAATTGATTATGATTGTAAAGCCTAACAATTTGTAATATATAACGTATTTGGATGACATGTTGTGAAATTATCCTAACAATTACCCACTTTATTCTCCCTATCTAATTAGACTTGAGTTTTTTTAGATTTCATTTTCAATACCTTTCCAGTGCATCGCACAGGTCTATGATTAGTTATCATTATAGCAAGTTCCACCACCCTAAACATGGTTAAAGGCAATTAACATGCCTATCAAGGTTACTCTAAAAAAGAAAGAAAGAAAAAAAAGGGCACATGCCTATCAAGGTAACATCACTGGGTTTCATTCCTAGAGATCATCTTTGAAAGATTTTCAAGTGAATAGACATTCACCAAATGCAAGGTTGGGAAAAATCCTATAATCCTATGTTTATCCATTTGATTGCACTCTCAATCAATTATCTGTGTTTCCATGGATAATGATTCTTTCAATTTTAAATGTATCCATTTTATGATTCGAATTAAATAATATTACAAATTTCAAAATGTATTTAGTATTACACAATTTAAATGTTTACTTTTAGATATCAAGAACAAAATTTTAACCATAAAATAGATTCTTTCATCTACTCTTAAAATGATGATGATCTTTTTCTTGTCTCCACACTTTCACATGTGTCCATAAGTGAAATCCCAAGTTTAAAATCTAATGATGATGATCTTGTTCTTGTCTCCACACTTTCACATATGTCCATAAGTGAAATCCCAAGATTAAAATCTATCTTAACTCTATATACTCAAGAACCATCTTTCCCAATGGCCACCGCACCCATATACATATATACACACGCAGACAAAGGCGCTGGCTAGTCGGCATCATCACCTATATATATCAGTCACCACATGGGCAATTGCATCTCATCAAAGAGCTGTTAAAGCCTTATTTAGTTGTTGGCTTCTAGAATAAGCTGCAATATTGAACTAAATTTAGCAAGTACCTTAAATTATACTTAGTTATCACATATAATATAATCACGTGCAATAGTGGAATCAAGATTTGATTTAAAGGGAGCAAATTTGATAACTTATAATATACACGTCTTTTTTTCTTTTTCTTTTTTTATGAATAATATACATGTCTTTATTATATCCTCATGGACATGCATAGATATACACATTCTGCACACGCAGCGCACATTCTATTTTTTAAAATGGGTTGAATCAAACCGTTAGATATATGGAGGAGATATATTGATAATAATAATAAGAAAAAATAAAAACTAGTAAAGGCCAGAAAGGGGGAGTGGGGATTTTTTGGTGGGGTTATGGGGAGACAATTGCCGCGACCTCTAGCTCGTATTGTAATTTTCTCTATTTGAAATTAATCATTTCATGTTTTAGATTAAATATTATAATTTATAAAGTTTAATGTGTATTCAATGTCAAATCATTTAAAATTTTAAATAATGTGACGTTTTATAGTTTATACACTATTAGAATAAAATAAAATATGGAGATGATCCCTGTGACCACATGAGTTTATCACTGGTTTAACCATTGGTTGTAAACATTGTAATCCCATTCCCGCCGAATATAGCACATCGAACAAAGCAGTACAAGTGCACATCATGATTGTCATTACCGTCTGAAAGCAAGAGTCTAATAAAGAAAACTTGTGCCAGCTATTTATGGGACTTGTAGTAGAGCCCTCTGTGAGTCTGTGACATTTCCTCCTGGTTGAATAATTTTGTTTTGAAGTGATGCATGTATATCTATCTTTTTTTTTCACATTCTCTTTCTCCTTTTAAATGCTAGGCTTCCATCCTATAAGCTACACCGTCTTCTTCATAATTATGATTCCACATTTCTACTACTAAATCAATGCATCTGTGAATTACAGCTGTTTAGTTTATTCCCTTTCATTTGCACAACCCTAGTCTCTTTCTTAGTCTGTTGTATATGTTTTGCTCTGTTGTTTCAATAAAATAAAATTAACAAGAGTATGCAAGGGAAAAAAGAAAAGAAAAAAACTTAAAATGCATGAGATAGAGGCACCTAAGGCCTGTGGAAATGATGGCAAATGAGAGGTACATATCATAGTTGAGCATACACTTATGATACCCGTTGGGCCTGAGTGAAAAGGTCAAAGAACTTGTCTGGGTTAGAGAAAGAGTTTGCCTGTGTGTTTTGAATTGCTTGATAAGGTTTTGGAAAAACTAAGGATAATGTGTACCATAATTTGAGGACTTAGTGAGAAAACAAAGCTGCACATTTATCAAATATTTGGATGGAAGGAGACGAAGACAGAGTATAAGAGAGAAAGAGAGAAGATGATCTAAATCTACTAAAAATTAGTACATTCTATAAATCTATTCCAATACTCTCATTTCCTCTCCCTCCATCTCCCTCATGGTTTTCCATAGGTCTATATTAAAATTTAAAAGCAATGCTTAACAAGCATCGCTTTGGTGACCTGATAAGTGATAAGCTAGCTCTTGGATTTTTTTTCCAGCTCTATATTATAGAAAATAAAATAATTTGTTTGAGCTCGAATTTTCTTATTATTATTTGAAATAAAAAAACAGTCAAATTAAAGCTGTGTTAATCTTTGCTTTTTGCGCAGTGCTCGGGTTTCTTTGTTGTGCCATACTGCTAGTGCAAAAGAAAAGAGAGTTAAAAAAAAAAAGATTTTGGGCCGCATGGGCTGGGTTCCAGCTATAAGTGGACTATTAGTGGGCTGTGAATTTTTTGGACCATGATGCTGTTGTGAGTTTTACGGATATAGTGCTACTTTAGATACAATTTATTTTTTCAGCCTTTCAAAAGTAAATTGTTTAAAAAACTCTTCCTAAAAAAAAAAAAAAAAAAACTTTCTATCCCTTTGAAAAAATGCGGTTTCAAAACGGGATGATAAACCTGCAAATAGTCTTTTATTTTTTTTAGACAAAAACATATGTTTATTAGATCTCTTGGGTTGGGTTGGGTTCTATATTATTTTTTAAAAATTTGAAAACTATTTTTTTAATCTCACACACACTGAGTAATTACATATAGTGATATAGGAATCACTTGGAATGAGCATAAGATGCTTGAAAGAGGTTTTGGAATCCGATATCTTTATATGAACATCTAGGCCAACTCCTTGCGGTTTTGTTTATTCTTCTATTGGAGCTAGCTCTTAATTAAATTTTATCAATTAATTATTGTTATTATTTCCAATTTTTTGTAACTAAATTTTCTCTATGAACTTCTTTGTACGAATTTGTTCATTTAACTTGTGTTATTGTGTTATACCTTTCTTAATTTATGCCTACTTTATACAATAAGAAAAAAATGTTATATCACCACCTCATTAGTTGACACCAAATTTCTAATAAAAAATTCTAACTCATGAAAACATTCATAGGCATATTGGTAAATTTCTTCACTTTAGTTTATACAAACAATATTTTTATATATATATATCCTCTGTCTAGTTTAGAAGATCATATCTTATATTTTAATTTTATACAATAATGTATAGTACTAGAGAGAGAGAGAAACATAGGATTCTGTCGTAGGCAACTTCCAGGATTTGTAGGTAGTGATTCTTTATATTTGTTAATAAACTTGTGAAGTTGGCTGTGATGCACAAAAACAAATGAAGAAATTATGAACTCCTACACACATTGCTCAAAACGCGCAGTCATAATAGTAAGCCAATATTTGCCTACGCGAGAGAGAGAGAGAGAAACATACGATTCTGTCGTAGGAAACTTCCAGGATTTGCAGGTAGTGATTCTTTATATTTGTTAATAAGCTTGTGAAGTTGGCTGTGATGCACAAAAACAAATGAAGAAATTATGCACTCCTAGTCTCCTACACACATTACTCAAAACGCGCAGTCATAATAGTAAGCCAATATTGCCTACGCAAATAACCAGCTGTTGCTTCTCTGTCTCGCAGCTCTAAAACCGCGTCATGGGCTGGGCCTCATGCAAAATACCAAATATCATCAGGACCCTCTGTTAAATGTCACTCTCTAGAAGGATAAAAGATTATAGGGAGTATGGGTTCCAGTTAGCTCAACTGGTAAAGTCTCTTGTCGTCGAGCAGGTGGGTTCAAATCCCGCCTACACCAAAAATCAATTGGTGTCTTGGCTTGATGGTAAGAGCAACCATCATGAGCGGACGCCATAGGTTTAAATTCTATCATAACTATAAAAAAAAAAAGATTATAGGGAGTATTAAATAAAAAGGTTCACATCTCAACCGTTTCATGCATTGCTTAGCTGCTTACGCCTGCATGACTCGACTTTTGCTCTTTTCAAATTTCTCACTCTATAAATTTTTTAATGGAATCAAGATTCAGTAGAATAGTTTTTAAATTATTGAACTGTCAGATAGTTTTAAACCATCAAGATTGAAAGTTATATTTTAAATTTTTCTATTTTGACCGTTCAAACAAATATATTAAAACAGTGTAAAAATTAAAAAATTAAAAAATTATCAAGATAAAAATTTGAAAAAACAACTTTTAATTTCTTCTGCTTTCATCTGTTAATGAGATGAAACATATACAAGTAAACGAGGAACGGAGGAATATTTCCACTTATCAGACAACCAAATTAGGAAGAATAATTTTGAAAAGTCAAGTCTTAACAATCTTTGTTCTCGACGTCCAATAACTGAAACTTTCTTTTCAGTTCGTGCGAGTTGGGACGAGGCTTCATACGAAACTTTGCAATCGCACAGATTTGAATCATTAATCATTTAATTGATTTCCAGTCGTACGAAACTCGTAAGAAACAATTTATAATTTGATAAGTGACATATTAGTGATAGTGTTTGACTTAGGCTTTTCACGTGGCTCACCAAACGTTTCAATAAAAAAAAATTGTTATATTTGTTGGATTACCATCATGTGCGACGGTCGGTGCCTCGAGAGTTAGACTATCGTTGGAACCGTCAGGACATTCCTTTTAGATCCCACCTGTACCTGTCCATTATTTTATCGCTTGGAGTCTTCTAAGATGCATTTATTTATTTATTTATTTATTTTTGAATAAAAGATGCAATCATTAATCTGTCACAATATTGACCAAATATATTCGTGGACAACTACTGATAAAAAAGAGAAAGATAGAGTGATATTTCTACACTCAAGTGTAATAATTTTACATTAAAATAAATTGAAAATACCAAAAAACTTTTAAGGAAATTGATCAATGATTAAACATTTGTTGAGTATAAAGATAATTTGATCTTTTAATGGCACATTTTTTTATATTAATGTCAAATAACAATTTAAATTGTGTAAATATCATTTTCCAAAAATCAAAAGAGAAGAAAAGAGGAAGGATTGAGTGTGAAGGTGTGGTGGGAGGGGAGGGCATTTTGGTCCTCTTCTAATCTTATTGTTTTTTCTTAAACTTTTCTGACACGCCGGTTGCTTTTCTTTTTTCCCATCAAATTGAATTATTTTATTGGCAGAAATACACTTTTGGTCCCTATATTTATGGGATGTTTTTAATTTGGTTCTTATGTTTTAAAAGCATTCAATTGGGTCCCTGTGTTTTTAAGCTGTTATTAATTTTGTCCTTGGAGTCAATTCCGTTAGAAATCTGCCTACATGGCAGATGAAATTGCTGACATGACTAACTGTGTCATTTAAAAATAATAAAAAATAATTTAATTAAGCCACGTCAGCATTTATTTTTATTATTTTTTTCTTTTCTTTTCTTTTTTTCGTTTTCTATTTTTCCTTTCTCTTTTCTTTTTTCTTTTCTCTCTCCTCTGTTCTTATTCCTCCCCAGATTTCTTTGGAGCTTCTAGAACCCTCCCTCTCTCTCTCTCTCTGCTCAAACAAAGCCACCGCAACTCTTCAAGCTTCGCCGTTCACCACCTCAACCAGTTATCTCCACCACCTCCGCCACCTTAGTGGTGGCTCTCTAGCTCGATTCGACTGAATCTCTCCGCACCTCAAACTTTCTGTTCTCACTTGCTTAGACTAAGCCAAGCCCACTTCGAACCACCACCACTCTCTGTTTGCACAGAGGAAGATTGAAGAGAAGCTAGCAACAAAAATGGCCAAGAACACTAAGCCTCTCAAGCATGTAATCTTCACTATGATTCCCAATTCCAATTTCCCCAAATCCCAAACCTCTATTTTCAATTTCCCAAATTCCAACCAAACTCCGACTCTCCGATCAAATCCTTCTCCAAATCCTCTCCAAACTCCCTCATTCACAACGCAACACAAACTCACTCGTTTGCAAGCGTTGGCTGAACCTCCAAGGCCGTCTTGTACGGTCTCTAAAGCTATTGGATTGGCACTTTCTCGAATCGGGTCGGTTGGTTTTCCGGTTCCTGAATCTCACCCACATGGACTTGGTTACCGGGTGTTTCTTTTCGCCTTGGAATGCTGGGATTTTGTTGACCAATAGGGTCGTTTCAATGCATTTGGGGTTCGGGTTTTCGACCGGGTGGAACTAGGTTTGCGAGGATAGTTTGTTGCCTGTGGAGGTTATCAATAGAGGGGTGAAAATGTTGGCTTGTGGTTGTCCCAATATGAAAAAAATAACACATGGAGAGAGGTGATGATGGTGGTTATGGTGAGTAAAGGCTGATAATGAATAAAAACCCATGCCAAACCGCTCAATAATTTAGAGTTTTACATCATCGGGCAACATAGGGAGAGAGAAAAGAAATCTGGGGAGGAATAAGAACAGAGGAGAGAGAAAAGAAAAAAGAAAAGAGAAAGGAAAAATAGAAAAAGAAAAAAATAATAATAAATGCTGACGTTGCTTAATTAAATTATTTTTTTATTATTTTTAAATGACACAGTTAGACATGTCAGCAATTCCGTCTGCTACGTAGGTAGATTTCTAACAGAGTTGACTCCAAGGGTAAAATTGATAACGGCTTAAAAGCACAGGGACCCAATTGAATGCTTTTAAAACATAATGACCAAATTGAAAACACCCCCTAAATATAGAGACCAAAAATGTATTTCTACCTATTTTATTCTATGTAATTTTCAACGTTAAACGATGCCAAGGATACACTTTGGCCCTAAGGACATCTGTTACCAAACTCATATATTATTTACTTTTCCTTTTTCCCATCAAATCGAATTATTTTATACTATGTAATTTTCAACGTTAACCGATGCCAAGGATGCACTTTGGCCCTAAGGACATCTGTTACCAAACCCATATATTATATACTTCCAAATACAATCAAAAAAAAAAAAAACTTCCAAATTCCCACTACAAAGAAAAACATCGGAAGTTCCATCGTTTTTTTTTAATTCTATCTTGAAATCTTCATTAAAAAAAAGAAAATAGGACTTTATTGAAGTCTAATACTTTTCTAATCTCTAAACCACAAAAGATATAGGCTTTATTTGATGAGTGTGAACCGCAAAATTAAGAGACTGAAATGCTAGTTCATGACATCACACGATCTATTGTGTCACACTCAAGATGTGGTTTTCGAGGAAGCTGCATGTACGTTAAACGAGGATAGACTATCTATAAACACCTGCTACAGCGTTATAGTTATTGGCTATGAATTCTCTCTTTCTTTCTTTGCTGCCTACTCACTAATAAAAACTTTAATTTCTGGTTTTCCTGAGTTGGGATATATAGGTGTTTGTTCTTGCTGTGTTTCTTCAGGCTTTCAAGGCTTGATGTATTGTAGACCTGGACTTGTAGCTAGTTCTGTGTTGGCTTGATTTTTTGGCTTGGCTGGTGTTGATTCTGTTGGTGTGGTATCGAGACGAGTTCTCCTCTGTCAGATTGTGTTTCTCAGCGCTTTGGGTGGTAAACTTTTGCGTTTCTTAATAATATTCTTCTGATTCATCCAAAAAAACGAATAATTTATTTCCTCTTTTTGCTGCATACTTACTAATAAAAACTTTCATTTCTTTTCCTTCGGCATCAATACTTTTACTGCTTTACCAAGAAAATAAAAGGTTACAGTTACTGCTGCCTTTGCCTATTGAATGATTTTCTTCAATCTTTTTCCCTTTCTCCTTAAATGTTATTTTGGTTACCCTATTGAGTAATTTGGTTTTTTTTCTTTTTTGTTTTGTTATTGAAGAAAGTGTCTTTTTTCTGGCTAGGTTTGGTACGTATATATTATATGGTCCCAAATTCGGACAATAATATGTTAAACAAAAGCTTCTCTAGCCATGATGTGGATCTTGAGTCACAGCAAACGGTTTCTCCATGGGATCAAAATCTCATACCAAGAGGAGATGAATATGTGAGAGGCTCTCATGTTCTCGACCAGGGCCAACCCAAACTTTTTGGGACCTCAAGCCAAATTTTAAATTGGGTTTTTTTTTTTTTTTTTTAATACTAAATTAAATTAATATCTATGATTTTTTTTAATTATATTTTAATTTTTCTTGCTCTTTTAGATTCAAAATTATTGATCAAACTTTTATAATCAAATTTCTTTAACATTTTCTTTTCAATTGATAAAATCGCTAATCCACTTAATCTTTCTTGTGATATTTTCGAGAAGCCATATAGTGATAAAAAAAAAAAAAAAACCAAAAAAACAAATAACAACAGAACCTTTTCAGCCAAAAAACAAATAATAACAAAACTTTTCTAGCAAAAAAAACAAGTAATTAAGAAGTAAAATTTAATAAAATTAAAATAGAGAAGTATAGAACAATAAAACATGTTTACGTTGATTTAGTGATTTATCCCAATATCCGCATTAGATTAAAAACTCTGAACAATGAACATCACAATTCACAAATTCAGTTTATAAAATCTTAATTTACAATTACAAACTCTAATTGCAAAGAAATTTTTTTATTAAAGTGGTTAAAGATTGATATTTTTACCTATTTATGTGTTGAATTCAATTTTTGTAGAAGATCTCAAGACTCAAAAAATAAAAATAAAATAATATTGATTATTGACTATTATAGATTTGTAGAGATAGAAAGTGAGACGTATAAAGTATGTAGTGATACTGATTAGAGAGGTTGAGGGAGAGAGAGAGAGAGAGATACGTAGAGACGTAGAGCAGCTGAGCAGTAGTCAAGATAGTGGGGGTGTGGGGGCTGTAGGGGAAAAAAGAATAAAAAATAATTAGTTTTTAGGGTTTAGGTGAGAGACACGTAGAGAGAGAAAAAAAGAGAAAGTGAATTAAATGTTTTTTTGTAGGGACAACAGAATAGAGAGAGAAACGTTAAAAATTTTAAACATGCGTGATTTAGTTTTTTCACTTTATTGCTTTCTGCCTTGTTAGAATTAAAAAAAAAATAAAAAAATAAAAAAATAAAATTGGACCTTTAATGGGTTATTATATGGACTATTAAAATTTGGGAGCCTTAAACCACTGGTTAACTGGCATACCTACTGGCCGGCCCTGTTCTCGACATAGGAGAAGGAGTAAGTTTTCTATTGTCTATTCCTTGGAAGTTGGATATATAGATATGGTGGATATAGTGAAACTAATTTGGGGTTGTTTTTATATCAAAAAAATTTGGGGTTGTTTGTATACTAACTTTGAATGACTTGCGCTTTGAATTTTTTAATATTTTAAGGGCCTTAACGACAAAGCTCATATTTTGGGTAATAATTTAGGTCTATGGTGGCGATGGTGAAGACCTAAAGTCTCAGCAAACGGTCTTGCCAATGGGCAGCATATCTCCAAGTATGAGCCCCGATGATTCGGAGAAGCGGTAAGTATAAGTTTTCTATTTTCTTTCCAATGGTAGATAGTGAGCTTTAGTTTTGTTCAAGAGGTGTTTATGTCTGCCTTCGAGCTAGTCATCTGGGTTCAAGATTAAAATAAAATCAAGAATACTAATATATATCATCTAATTGATATTTTACAGGATGTGAAAAACTCCAACAATTATATTGGGGATGTAAAACTGCAACAAGCAAACATTGCCAGAATGGTAGAGGAGAAGGACTCATTATCTGAGAAAGGTTCTCTGCTTGCTCTTAACAGAGTCTCATCATCCACTTCCTCTAACAGTATGATCATCGCCGATGACACAGGAGAAGTAAGTTTTCTATTTTCTTTCCCTTGGAAAGTTGGATCTATAGTAGTACGTGGAAAGTGTTTGAGCTACGTACGGCATATACTTAGTTAATTACTTTTTGAATGACTCGCTGGTGCTGGGAATGTTCTAAAGATAAATTTAGTATACAGTATTAGATAAATATAGTATACACTATTAAATATAATATTTAGCAAAGTTTAGGTTATAGTTTAAAACATATAACCTATTGACTTTAATCGGGATTAAGGCAATGTTGGTCTTGTTGTAAGCAGCTGCAGAAGCACTTGTATTTAAAACATGGAGTACTTCTGTTTGATATAAAATAAAACTTTTTCAAAGTTTGTTATAAAACTTGAATTAGAATTGCTAATCTAACTTCGAACTTCAAAAGAGTGTGTTTGGTCCGAATTATACCTTAATGATAAAAGACTTTTTTCGTATAGCACCAAATAAATTATGAAGGATGAAGTAAAATTGTAAATCCAACAAGATAAATACATATATATTTATCATTAAAGATTACAAAGTATAAGTACAATAAGAGCAACTTACAAACACTATTGAACACACTTTTTTTTATATATGATAGAAATTCTAATCTAAACTCACACACACGTATATTTGAACCTATGGCGTCCGCTCATGATGGTTGCTCTTACCATCAGGCCAAGACACCAATTGGTTTTTGGTGTAGGCGGGATTTGAACCCAGGTCCCTTGCTCGACAACAAGAGACTTTACCAGTTGAGCTAACTGGAACCCACACTATTGAACACACTTGAATACACTTGAAGAACACACTTTAGATCACAATGGATCCCTTGCACATGAGTTGTGGAAGTTGAGTTGTGGAGAGAGTCTTTAAAGAATAAACCTTCTTATTAATAATCAAAATGGTGATTATTTCCATCAAATAACTACCCATCAATAACTACTTTGGGTGGTTTATTTTTAGGAAAATAACTACTCCAATAGTTTGGAGATCATGACACATGTTATCCACATCATGAAAGTTATTAGTGGTTACATCCTACCATTAACTTCCTCTATGAAAATTGTAAATAATGATACATGTAAATAGAAGTTACAAATAATTTTATTTCTATATAAATTACACATATAATATGGCTACCAATTTAATATATTATGGTGGTCAATATTGTATATATAACACTATATAATAAAATTATTTTTATGTGTAAGCACATGCCCTTCTCGTCCATTTAGATGACGTTTAGGAATCAAAAATGGATGATAGACAATTTATTTCATAAAGCAAAAATTGGTTAGTATTATCAAATTTTTGAATTTGATCAACCATTTTAACAAAATTTTAAGATTATGAGATCCACATATCCATAATGGATGTTCAATTTCAAAGACAATAATAGAAACTTGGTTTGACATCCACCAATTTTCATATGCTTTGTCTTCCAACAAGAACATTGAATCTAATGGCTTATTTATATCCGTTGATTCTTTGGCATTTTCTTGCCATTCTCCAATAATAAAATCATAGGACATTTGTTGCCCCATAAGTTTTAATTCTTGAGTTAAATCATTAGTGAATTTTTCATCATTAAACTCTTTATCTTTGGCAAGTTGATCATTATTTTCCATAGAAAAATCATTTTTCTCAAGATTAACTTCACAAGGTATTTCATGCCCCCCTAGTATTAATTCTTGATTTAGAATAGATTTTTCCTCAATCAATATTTCATCTTTGGAAAATTGATTTGTATTTTCCTTGGATTCCACCTTTGGTGCAAAAACTTTTTGTAGTTCTTGCCCAATAATAGATTTTTTTCCATTCCATTTAGGGGTGGCAAAAAAAGCCCAAACCCATTAGCCCACTCAAACCCACTCACTAATTGCCCAACCAAACCCACTTATTTAATAAATAAGCAAATGGCTACTAGCCTAATTAGACCCAATTAAGTTGGGTTTAATTGAGATTTAATTGAGTTGCTTATTAGGTATCAACGAAAGCCCAAACCAAGCAAAAAAAAAGAAGTATAGTCTTTAAGGGTATTTTGGTAAATTTCAAGGATTTAGGAGTATTTTGGTCATTTTAGAGGTTTTAGGACATTTTAATTATATATATGCATAAAATAAATGGGTAAATGGGTGGGTTGGGTTTTAGCTTAGATAATTGGGTTGGGTTTAGGTAATAACAGTACCTTGTGCATTCTAAGTGATAGATAACTCAAGCAATTCAACAATGACATATAACACATATATTAATAACACATATACGTACATGTTATCATACAGGACTAAGCATGCTTAAGTAAATTTAACAACTCATACACAATCACCCACATATCATACATAATAATTTAAAAATTATTTATCCATAAAATGAATATTGGATTTATATATAATTTAAATTCAAATAATTCTTCATGAAATTACTAAACATCAAATTATTTACTTAAAAAATCATGTCCAATAATTTCAAAACCATTTGTTAAACTATAACAGTCCCACACTTTCAACAATAACAATTCAAATTATTCAGATTTGAATTTTCTCAATTATTGTACATATATTTACATAAAGTAAAACATGTTCACTCTTCACATAAATTAAATAAATATCATGCAAGCACAAATATATTATTTAACATATGAAACATGTTAAACACATAATTACATGAATCTCTTAAAAATTTCATTACAAAATAAAAACTTTGGCTTAGTGGGTGAATTGTAGTCTCGCTTATCGAGAGTGAGCAAACTAGAAAATTAAATTTTCATCAATTTATACCTCAAAAAATTAAAACAAAGCTAATATGATGCCCCATTAAGACACCCCCACATCAAAAATATTTAAAATACAGACTACGAATATTTCATGCAAAGATATTAATTTTTAAATGTTTCACATTCTTGACTCTCTCAATTATTAATAAATAAAGCAAAATAAATTAATTTCAAAACTATTATTTATTACAAAATTATAGAAACATGTTATTAAAGTCTAGTAATAGCCTATAAACCAAAATTGACTAACCGTTTAGTCAAATGGACAAGGGGTGGAACGTACTCTCTCACAACCAAGAGTGGGCGTCATTCTGGATAGTCATCTTCAACCTCCAATAACAATAATTTTCTAAAATTTTCAAAAAAACAACTCAAACTTTGATTACTCATATCTCTCTCAATTCTTATCCAAATTAAGCAAGTCACATATGGATGAAAATCTTATGAGATATAGAATCCAACCATGCCTTTGGTTTCCTGAAATAACCCAATTATTACACAAAAATTAAGGCACAAAGTTTCAGCCCACAAAAATAGGTTTTCTATTTTCTCTCAAACCACACATCCAATGACTATGAAATTTTAAAGGCAGATTATTGACATATATATGTACAACACAATGAAATATCATTGTCTAATTCAACCAAATGTGGCGTCTACAATGTGAGACCCATGTTCAAGCATAAATAATGCAAATTCACAAATTATAATTTATTTTCAACATTTTCTCATCAAGAAACATTCTAAAAAATATAATTAAATCTTTCAATTTGAATTTCACAATAAATTTTCACAGAAATCACAATAAATTTAAAGGAAATCTGTCTTAAGATTGTTGGATATATATCATATGATTCTATAAAAAAAAAAATCTGTCACAGTAATAAACAATAAGAAGAAGTCTAGCATTTGACGCTATCTCCTTAAGACAGATTTCGCCTCTCACACTATTATCTTAGTGGTGCTTTGAGACTCATGAACATCTATCTTACAAGATAAAATGATTTTCGCACGCAGAAGAAACACAAGCAATTTTCGTGCACAACTAACGTAACTAGTGTCTATTTCTCTCTCTTTATGCAAATGAGACTCTCAAAATCGTAGGAAATAACTAACTCAAAACAACTTAAAAAATCAACTTTTTAAATGAATGATGGGATACTCTATTTATAAATAGAGTCACACTTGTTCGGAAAAAGGTGTAAGATGAACAGTTACAACTATTCAGAAAAGACACAACACTTTGTGGGAAAAAACAATGTATTAATAAATACATAAATTGAATGGACTGGGCCTAAACCATATGGACCCACTTGGTCTACTTTTTAAGAGGCAATTTCTCATTCACTCCTAACCATTTTTCCAACAAATTTTTAACAACTTTACGAAATAGTTTCCTGGCTCACCCGATTGAATACAAGCTTAATAGAATACTAATATATCATCTAATAGTGAGTAAAATAAATTAAAAGAACAGTCAGAATACTAATATATCATCTGATTGATATTTTGCAGGAAGTGGAAAATTTATCTACATCACCGCAAGTTTCCCCAAGTATAAATGTTATTTTAGAGACTCCAAATACAGATTTGGAGAAGGGAATCCCTTCTGGTCGTCATGATGAGCAAGATCAATGCTCTCGACCCAAAGCCCTAGGAGAAGCTCCTACACGAGGTTTCTTCAAACTCATCTTAAAAACATGCAATGATTGGGTTATTCTTCTTCTCTTCGTGTATGCAGTGCTGTTACTTGGCTTTGGGATTGTTATGAAACCCCCAAATGGTTGGTATGAAGGGGTCATCACGATTCTTTTAATCATCATGTTCGTGGTTATTCATTCCTTTCGAGAACTTTGGCTTGAACGTTCGCGAAAGATGTCAAGAAAGCAGAAACCATTGGAAATGCAGCAAAGAGAAGTTGATGTTGTCAGAGGGGGATGCCCACAGAAAGTTTCCATCTCAGATGTTTTGTTGAATGACATAGTATGCCTCAAGAAAGGATCACTGGTCCCTGCTGATGGTTTGTTCCAATCTGGTGAATTGTTACAGGTGGATGATGGTTTAGAGTCCTGCAGCATTGATGAAAGCAACCTATTTCTATTCCATGGTCAAAAGGTCACTAATGGAACTGGTCGCATGCAAGTTACATCAGTGGGTATGGACACAGAATTGGGTGATTTGTTGAACCGGGTTACCCATGACTCCCTCAACAAGACACAGGCGCAACTTGACAAGCTGAACACTGGTACAAAAATTGCAGGGCTTTTACTCTCTGTCCTCAACCTTTTAGTTTTATTCGTTCATTTTATGGTTCAAAAGGAAGGGTTCGACTTGAGTCTCCCAAAACTCAAGGGGAAATCAATTGAAAGGAAAGAGATCATAGATGCGAGCATGTTGATGATGTACTCTACTGGAGCACTACAAGAAGAGAAATAGAAGCTTTGATTAAATGCTGGAGTTAACATCATATTAATTTCAGAAGATGATGTGTCAGGGTTGAAGGACATAGCCCGCCAGTGTGGATTACTTCCCGACCACACTCCTGAAGCAGATAGAAATAGACTGATGCTCCAAGGTGAAGATTTTCGAGATTACACCGATGAAGATCGGATGAATGAAGTGGAGAAAATAGTCTTGATGGGAAGGTCAATCCCCTTTGACAAGCTCCTTCTAGTGCAATGCTTGAAGAAAAAAGGCCAAGTAGTAGCAATGGTTGGAGTTAAAACCAATGTGATTCCCGCACTAAAGGAAGCTAATGTAGCGATCTCGATAAAGTCCAACAGTGAACTGGTTAGAGAAAGTTCAGATATCATCAACATGAATGGCAATCTCAGTTCCTTGGTCCATATTGTCAGGTACGGAAGATGCATTTATGACAATATTGGCAAGTATATGCAACTTGTGCTCACCATGAATGTTGCAGGATTGTTGATAACCTCTATCACAATA
The DNA here is from genome assembly GCA_907173295.1 of Fagus sylvatica. Classification (NCBI taxonomy): domain Eukaryota; kingdom Viridiplantae; phylum Streptophyta; class Magnoliopsida; order Fagales; family Fagaceae; genus Fagus; species Fagus sylvatica. The sequence continues at coordinate 39,986,421 of OU015767.1, forward strand.
ATGTTTTTCGGCTATTGTCCAATTACGGCAATCCAATTCTGCTGGACAAACTTGGTTGTGACTCTTTTTGGTGGGGTTGCGTTATTGACTGAGCCACCAAAAGAGATACTGGAAAAAACTAAACCACTTATCCCCAAGGCCATTTGGAGAAACATTCTCATTCAAATTCTATATCAGGTCGTCTCAGTAACCTGCCAATTCATAGGGCTAACTATGCGAGGCATTAGCAAGGACTCTAGTAAAACCATTATGTTCAATGTGTTTGTCCTCACCCAAGTGTGCAACCTTGTTAATTCAAGGCAAGGGGAGAAGAAGAATGTATTTGAGCACATTCATGGTAACGCTTTGTTTTTGCTGGCGGTAGGTGTTATTCTGGTACTGCAGGTGGCTTTTATTGAGACTGCACATGTTCTTGTAGGCGATGCAAGGTTAACTTGGATGCAGTGGATCGTTTGTCTTCTACTTGGGATGGTTTCATGGGCTATTGATTGGGCTTCAAAGTGGACATATGTCCTTTGATTCGATGATGCATGTACATGGTACTCTAATCTTTTATTCGTTTCTTTTTAATTGAAGATTGATTTCCCATAATTAATTTTTTTTTTTGTGTTTTTTTAAATGTAAGGAATTTTCCTAAAGAAGAGTTTTTTGGACTTAACTCTAGACGAGCAATTGACTTTACCACCAGAGCCTGTTGTTGGGTAATTCAAGAGCATTCATCCTTGATGGGTTAGGCAGTTTATTCTCATGCGTAACAGTCATAATTCTAATTATTATCCTCATGATTGATTCAATCTCTAATTATTCTTGATTGTATTTGTTTATTTTATATTTGATGTTAAAAGCTTGGTTATATATATCATTTCTTCAACAAATATAAAGATGTTATTCTTGGTTATTTATATATATATATATATATATGTATGTATTTTTTTTTTTTTTTTTTGATATATTAAAAGCTTGGTTAATTATTCTTTAGTAATGAACATAACCACTCTATTGTTCAGATGAAAGGCAAGATATCTCAGTTGTGATAAGTTTGTTTGACTAGATTATAATTTGCCGGAATTTCAAATTTTGATAGCAAGACAAAAATTTTGTATTGGCTTTCAAATTTCCATTTTTTTTTTTTAAATCTGCTCCTCAACCAAATATTTATAGAAATTCATAAAACAATCCACTAGAACCCCTTAATCAAAAAAGGGAAGTTTCACAAAGTAAAATACAAGATATCTCCTTGTGTTTTAAGGGTATGCCACAAGAATAGAATATGTAATTTATTCTTATTTTATTATGTTCAATTTATTATATTCCTTTAGCCTTAGTGTATATTGAATATACAAAAAGTGGTTAGGAAAAATCTATGGTGCACATTATTTTTTATCTAATCTTAACTTAACATATGATTTTATCTTATTTAATTATATATATATATATATATATATATATATATATATTATATTATTATAATTATAGACTAAGTGATAGGTATACTACATTTAAAAAAGAGAGAGAGTATGTTATGTAGAATGACCCATTTTAGGAAATGGTCTCTCTCTCATCAATATCTCTCTCATCAAGATAATTGTCCTCATATTTCCTAACAGACTTGCACTACCTTAGGAAAGCATTTGTTAAGACACTGTACAAAGTTGACAACTTAATTGATATAACAAATTGTTTTAATAAGGCCTCACAAGTGTTGGCATTTGTACCACTTTAATGGCTACTACAGTTTACAGAATGTTGATTTGTAAACCTAACGTTGTAAAAAAAAAAACAAAAAATTGGCTACTACAATTCATATATACTGCCTGGTACCAGTACAGTACAATATTGATAATTTTGATAGGGTTATCATTAAGAACAATTTGAACAACACCATTCAATATGTAGTCTCCTTTTTCACAGAGTGGTGGGACTCATCATTCATGTGAGAGAGGGAGTACGCATTTATTTATAGTCTTGGACTACCGAATAATTACTCATTAAAAAAAGTAGTTACCACTTACAAAAGACAATTATAAAAGGGAAAAATTATACAGTAGTCGCGGATTACAAATAAATGCGTAGTTCCCTCTCTTACAAAGTGGTGGATTATAAAGGAATAATTTGAATTTATAAAGTCAGTACATGTCCTAATTAATTTAGTTATGTTTTTAATTTTGTTTATTTTTTTAGATAATTTGATTGTTAGGAGAATGAGGATTTAAACCCTAATTTTCCTCATAAAGGAGAATAGGTAATACCAATTTAACTACTAGGCTTTTGGCACTACTATTACTATGTTGATCAACCTTTACATTGGAAAGCACATCAACAAACATACGCAAAAGGCATTATTTTGCTAAAATTATGAATAAGATAAATTCTAAATGTTTAGATAATACTAGATCCAAATATATGCATTTATTTACGTGATCTTTAAGAATATTATGCATAATAGGCTAAATTAATAATATTTTAGTGGATATGATGGTTACCCCACTAAATCCAAATATTATGCATGTATTTGGATCATTAATCTCGGTATAGGGCCAATACTCAATGATATCTATTCAAGAGGATTTTAATTATATGTAAAAATCTTATTTAGATTCCTAAACACTTACGCACCAGATTAATTGATCAAGTTATTACTTATTCCAAATAAATAGTGCAAACAATTAATTCAACCATAGTAAAAAAAAAAAACACAACACAAAATCTAAACAAAATAATAATGAAAGCAGTAAAAGTCACACAAATTTGGTAATATAATGGAATACAAATAGAAAACCTCTACAATAGCAAAAAAAAACAAAAAACAAAAATTACATACCTAGTGAAGTTTCTCAACATCACTGCTACGCTGGGCCGGGTAAGCCCTGCAACACCATGGCTTCGGCAATCATGGCAATCAAAAAGGAAAAAAAAAAAAAAAAATAGTATACAACCAAAAAGAAGGAGGAGGAGTAGGAGAAGTCAGTCTTCTTTGAAGATGAAGAGAAGGCACTGTAAGAAAAGAAGAAGAATACGTGAAGAGAGATTTGAGAATCACAGTAATAATGAAAATAATAATAATAAAAGAGGATGAAGGAGAAGGGGTAGCAGACTGAGAGAAAGAATCAATCAGACATAGAATGAGAAAAGTTGCAGGTCGGAATCTCGGATGAAAGGAGGAAATGTGAGAATATAGAAAAGTCAAAATGTGGTGAGAGTGGAGCTTGGAAGTTAAATATTTTATTTTTGATAAGATGTGGAAGTTAAATATTTTTTTGCTATACAAGTGGAAGTTAAATATTGAAAGGAAGCTTCTTGGAAACTTTACTACCTACATATACCCTACATAGTTGCTTATCTACCAAAATACCAAATTTGAATATATGTTCTTTTAATAAACTCACTTGATCAATGATCACTTTATTAGGAATTTTCTTTTTTCTTTTTTTAATGAAAGAAACTAGATTCATTAATTTTTTAGCATAACGTTAAAAAAAAAATATAAAACATATATATATATATATTAATTATATATAATAAGTAATAATACCATTTATGTTTATTAGTTTCTATTAGTGTAGAAAAACAAAAGGAAAATCTTTAAAAACATTGAATTTATATTTTTAGATGTGTTAGTTTATGAAATTTATTCTTAGATTTGGTCTATGAGTTTTAGGTGATTACCCTAGATTAAATTTCTGGAACGCACACATTTGAAGATTTTTTTTTTTTTTTTGGAAAAGCCTAAGCCACTACTCTCCTTCCTTCTCAAGTACAACTCAAAAGCCCTTTTATTTTTTTCTTAGTTTCATACTTCTATCAAATTTCTAATTCACGGTACCATAATCCACACTACAAAAAAATCAGCATATAGAGGCGGTTTTGAAAAGCTCAAAACCGCCTCAATAGACTATTAAACCGCCTCAATAAACATGAATGCTCTATAGAGGCGGTTTTCAAACCGCCTCTAAAAATTTCAAAAGTGCCTTTATAATTTCAAAAGTGCCTTTATAAGTACTGCCTCAATAGACATGAATGCTCTATAGAGACGGTTTTCAAAAATCGCCTCTATAGAAAAACCTATAGAGAGGGTTTTCAAAACAGCCTCTAGAGATCATTGTAACCACCTTTATAAGTAATATGGTCTATAGAGGCGGTTTTCAAACTGCCTCTAATAGGTTTAAAAATCATCCCTAGATTTATCCATTGAGGCGGTTATATAATCAGAGTAAAAAAATTAAACCAGAAAACATTAGAACAAACAAAGGTTACATAGTTCATACTTTTCATTTGGGTTTCAAATAACAAAACCAAGGCATGATAAAATTCACCCAAGTAGTATACATGCCAAACAATACTCACACCAAATTAAAACTCAAATCAATGAATCAAATTCAATAATTAATTCCCCAAAGTTCCAGTATTTTCAGCTTAACATTAAGCAGATTTCTGCAGATCAGTCATTTTATAAATTTTATTTGGAACACTTAAAGTTATCAAAATAACTTGAAATTTAACAAGGATGAACTCATATATATGTACAAGCTACCACAGAAAATTCAGATCAAGAAAACATCTCTAGAATTTATTAAAATTCTCGTCATATGGTAAACACGAATCTGTCCTGACAAATTTAGTGTCTCATAAGAAAATTAGTAACTCTTTCAATATCAATCCAAATACTATAATTCTTGATTCTAAACTCAAGCCCTGTGTGTTAAATTTCATTATATTCATCTTTTGTATCCAGATTCCACATATATAAATTACTATGAATATTTAATCACTACAAACACAGACATTGTCCATTTGACAGATTTGTAGGATTTTCTTATAAATTCTCAAAAGGTATTCAAATAACCATATTTTCAAGTGAGATTTTAAACACTTATACTATACATATAATAAATCAATCTTCAACAAACCGTTTCCCAAATTACTTTTTACAAAAATCCCAGAATTTCATACAACTTTCTGCTCACTGCAGAAAACAGAAACAGAGCAGCTTCCATGGTCACACATATACTCATGAATCAAGAAGAATATCAAATCCATAAGCAAACCCACACATAAACATAAAAACCCAGCAACTTCCATTAACAAAAATCAAAGATTAAACCCCCAATATCAAAACCCTAACTAAATTTCATCAATCAAACAATCTCAATCATACCCACTTCTAAACCTTGATTAAAATCATTAGCTCTTACCTTAATTGATTATTAATCTTGTTCTTACTGTGAGAATGGTGATTTCCATGAAGGAACTAAGATATTTTGGAGAGCAATTTGAGCAAGGAAATTCGGATGAGATAGTGTGAGAGAGAATCCCTAATTTAATTTCATCAATCCTTACCTCAATTGATTCTCAATCTTGTTCTTGATGAAAAGTTGATTTCCTTAAGATGATAATGGAGATTTGGAGCAAGGGATTAGGTGAGATTGAGAGAGAATCGGGTGAGAGAGAGCTAGAGAGAAATTGAGAAAGAGAAGAGGGGGGGGGGGGTTTAAAGTGTGATTCAAATGGAAAAAGGGAGGCTGCGTGGGATTCATTTGGAATGAGAGAATAGTGACTCATTACTATTTAGTAAAATATCTATTTATTGTGGCGGTTTTATGCACCTAGTGAGGCGGTTTTTACTTCCACGCCTCTATATAATAATAATATTGAGGCGGTTTAATATACAGATTAAAAAGTGTAGAGGCGGTCAAGAAAACCACCTCAATAGTTGTCTATAGAGGCGGTTTACTAAACCGCCTCTACAAATCGTGTTTTTTGTAGTGCCATAAGTGACCATTGAGCAATCCACAAGAGAACACTATAAACCGGGGTTACATTTTTTTTTTTTTTTTTGATGTAATTTAAGCTGAAAGAACAATGTAACCTTGATTTTGTATAATTTATTTATTTATTTATACTTTTATGGTTAATAATAAGGGGTAACCAAAATCAAGACTGATTTGAAAAACCCAAACCTGGAACTGGCTCTGTATATAGGCCAAGCTCTAATGAGCTTAAATCATCAAGCTAGTTTTTTTTTTTTTTTTAACGAACATCAAGCTTGTTCTTGGATTGTTTATTTTTCAGCTCTATATTATGGAAAATAAAATAATTTGCTTTTTGTCACCGGCACTCTCTTTTACTCTTTCTCTTTCTCTACAGTATCTTTTGCTCAGTGCTCGGCTTTCTTTGCAATGCTAGCCTGCTGAGTTTTGGCTATAAGTGGACTATTAGTGCGCTGTGAATTTTTTGGACCATGACGCTGTTGTATATGGATATGGTGTCAGATTTTACAATTTATTTTCTCAACCTTTTAAAAATAAGTTGTTTGAAAAAACTGTTCTAAAAAAAAAAACAAGAAAAATGCGGTTTCAAATCAGGATTATAGACGCGCAAATATTCTTTGTTCCTTTTTATTTTAGAAAAAAATAAATGTTTATTAGATCTGTTGGTTTGGGTTTTATTTGTTTCTTAAAAATTGAAAATTATTATTTTTACTCCTACACATATTAAGTAAGGGTCCTGTTAACGAATGCCCTTAGGGCAATAGTTAATGAAGTATTTAATACTTCCATTTTATAGAAAGTAGTGAAGTTTTAATGCTTTTAAGGGTATTTTAGTCTTTCTATATATTATTTTAATATTAAAAATTTGTTATTTTCCGTAAAGTGTAAGTATTTAATGCTCCTTAACCATTGTCCTAAGGACACTAGTTAACAAAATCCATTAAGTAATTGCAGAGAATAATCCCTTAGAATGACCATTAGATGTTGGAAAGAGATTTCAAATCAAGAATCTCATAAAGACGTAGGAAATAAGAACTAGCTTATACCAACTTGTGCCAATCCCTAGGGGTTTTGTTTAATTATTCTGCTATATTAATTGGAGCTACTTTTAAATGCATTTTATCAATTAATTCATTTGTTTTCCAATTTTTTGTAACTAAATTTGCGCTAAGCCAAAATGTTATAAATAAGAAAAAAAAAATCTCAATAATTTTTAATTAAAAAAAAAAAAAACTATTTATGCAGTTGAAATAACAATGATTTTTGTTTACTTCATACAATCTACTTTAAAGTATCGAGCAAGATTTGTAACATTTCATCAAATATTTATTTGTTTGCTTATTTCTGTGGCTTATACAGTTATACCAACTGAATAAAGTCTTACTACTTATTTGTTTTAGATATATTGTACCTCTTTTGAAATTATTTTTTAAGTTAAATAAACCATAAAAAATAGTTATACCAAATGAGCCCTAAGCATGATCAACGTACCATAGCACTTGCTTAAGATATTATTGTTCAGTGTCTCGAATTATTGTCTTAAAACTAAGTTCATGACATCGAAATTATGAGCATAGACAACACTAGACACTCTTAATCCAAAGAGATTGCAAATAGTTCATGTGTAATGTGTCCAGTTGGCTCTCTTTTTTTCCCCAATGAATGTAAACTCTATCCATTATCTTGTGACCATTGACGACAACATGACAAAATATAATGAAAAAACATAAGAAAAAGAGAAAGAAGCAACCACGTTCACTTTAGAAAAATCTTTTCAATAGACCATGCCGTGCTACACCTCAGAGTCATAATAAAACCATAGAATATGGTGATTCAAGGGCAATATTCAATAGACCAAAGTACCTTCTTCCAATTGAGCTTCCCTCTCCGAACAATCTTTTTGTCTCTATTGGATGACTTTTGATATTTGATTATTTTCCTAATTATAGTAAGTTACTTTAGAAAAATTAAAAGAAAAAAAAAAAGAGGCACTTGCAATTTGCAAACAAGTTAGAATTTAGTAAGTTTAAAGCAAATAAATAATTAGAAGAATCTTACCAACCATACACAGCGTTTCTTGAGGGGCGACACGGAAAATTTTCCTTTTTTATACGTGCATGGGACGAAGCTTCGCACGGAATTCATTAATTTCAAGAAGTATGAGTAAACAAGCTAGTGACTTTAAGTAACGAAAATGACTAATTATGACTTTTACCTTAATGAGATGTAACATTTACAAGAAAACGAGGAAATTTTCCACTTATTAGCCAACGAAAATAGGAAGAAAAGTCAACAACAAAAATACTCGAACAATCTTTGTTCTCTACTTCCACCCACTAAAACTTTCTTTTTCAGTTCGTGGGAATTGGGACGAGGCTTCGTACGGACCTTCGCAATCGCACGGATTTGAACAAAAAAATCAAAGTAAAATGTTTATGCAAAGAGGTACACGTAGTCAATTTTCTTGGAATTTATGCAAAGTAAAAAGTTTATGCAAGAGGCTTAGTACGTGGATGCAGAAGTGATTACAATTTGCCTGCTTTAATTAATGTTTAATTAGTACTATAGTTTTCTTTATTTATATTCTTTCTATTTTTCCACCATCATTAATTACTCTATTCCATGTATAATAAAACCATAAAGAAGTTAATTCTCAATAAAACCTGAATAAAATTGGAAGAAACATACAAGTAATTCTTATTTGATATACTTTTTTTTTTTTAATGGAGTAATAAGTATACGAAATAAACTTACTTAAAACAGATTTAAAAAAGAAAAAGAAAAACACACTTGTAAACAAGCTATAGAAAGTGTAAAGCCAATGTCTACTAGTCTTGTATTGGTGAGATGAATCTTACCAACTAGTCAAACAACAAACACATTGTGCAGTTGTACTGCTCCTCCTTGTCAACGGTTTACCCCATTTTTTGTTCCAATTTATCGAATGACTAATTTTCTATTTGGTGCGAATACACGTGGTGTTTATTGAGGGGATGACACTGAAAATTTTCTTTTACCTACTTGGTACGAAGCTTCGTACAACCTTCAAAGATAAATCTTACCAACTAGCTAGTCAAACAACATACACATTGTGGAGTTGTGCTCCTCCTTCTCAACGGTTTGCCCCAATTTTTGTTCTTTATCGAATGACTAATTTTCTATACATACGTGGTGTTTATTGAGAGGATGACACTGAAAATTTTCTTTTACCTACTTGGTAAGAAGCTTCGTTTAAAATGAAACGCGTTTCTGACGCGTTCCTTCTTACCTATAAATAAGTAATGATCACTAGTAATCATTATGAGCAAACAAATTAGTTAAATTCAACCAGATTTTAACGACGTTGTTCTAACCAACCACCCTTTATACGACAGTAGCCTATAAATCTCTTTGAATCAGCATCGGTACGAGAAGGTCTGTTATGTACTTATGTATACTATGTTCCTCTTCTCTAATTCTTAACTGTTATATTCAGTTACTTGTTGATTTATTTCTTTTGTTATTTTGACAGGTTTGATATATATTGGACCAAGTTTTAGACAAGCCAAAATGTTAACCACAAGTTCTGGCCATGATGGTGACCTCGACCTTGAGTCTCAGCAAACTGTCTTGCTAAAACCTACAAATTCTCTAGGAGTCCGTTGGCGCGCGATTCTTTTGATCCTACAGGTTCGAAATAAATTGAGAGCATGTATAGCTGACAAGGGTTCTCTCAACAGATCAGTCTCATCGTCCACTTCCTATTACAGTACTATTACCAGCCTCGATGATCTAGAAGAAGCAGTAAGCTCTTCTATTTTCTCTCCCATGGATATGGTGGATAGTGCAACCATATTTTGTTTTTAGCTTGGGTTCTCACAGCCTTGAACCAAAAATGACAGTAAAGCATTAGGTTAGTAATTAAAGAGTAAAAAAACAAAAAAAAAATTGATAGTACAATTATTACACATTTTACTATATAGGTTTCGCGAATTGATGAATATATTTTTAATGGGCACAAAAAGTAACTAAGAAATTTTGTTGATTTCTTACAAATATAAGTTTTTTTGTTTTTTTGATTTCATACCAACCACATGGTTCAAATTTTAAATCTTGATGTTTTGCAGGATCCACAAATTGTAGGAATCATGGAAATTATATCTGAGTCATCTCAAGTTCCCATAACTGTGGATTTGGAGGGTGAGGATGGTGAGAATGATGATTGTAGCAGAGATGCAAAACTCCAACAAGCAAACATTTCCAAGATGGTAAAGGAAAAGGACTTGGATTCCATACAAATGTTTGGAGGCGTACAAGTGATTGCAGAGGCTTTAGGTACTGATTTAGAGAAGGGAATCACTAGCTTTCGGCTCAAACCTAAAACACTATCCACAACACAAACTACTGCAATAGGCTTCTTTCGGCTTCTCCCAAAATCATGCAATAATTACACCATTTTGCTTCTCTTGGTGTCCGCGGTGCTGTCACTTGGCTTTGGGATCAAGGAGGAAGGCCTGAGGACTGGTTGGTATGAAGGTGTCATCATAATTCTTGCCATCGTCGTACTTGTGTTTTCTGATTCGATACGTGAGTATCGACTTAAGCATTCACATAAGATGTCAGGGAGGCAGAGACCATTGGGAATAGAGAAAATGGTACTTGTCATTAGAGAGGGAGACTTAAAGGAAGTATTCATTTATGATGTTTTATTGGGTGATATAGTATTCCTTGACAAGGACTATTTTGTTCCTGCTGATGGTTTGTTCATATCTGGTGGTGGTGGTGGTGAATTCTTAAAGGTGGATAATGATTTAGAGTCCATCATCAATGAAGAGAACCCATTTTTATTCTATGGTGCACAGGTGATTGATGGAAATGGTTTCATGTTAGTTGCATCAGTGGGCATGGACACGAAATGGGGTGATTTGATGAAGCAAGTTATTGATGCTCCTGAAAAGACATCATTGCCAGCACAACTTGACAAGGTAAACACTGGCACACAAATTACTGGACTTATGATCTCTATCATCATTCTTGTAGTGTTGTTCCTCCGTTTTATGCTTCGAAATGACATGTTAACTCCAACCACCCTGACTCCAAGGGGGAACTAATTGGAAACAAAGAGAGAATGAATGCGATCGTGAAAATTTTCATGAAACCAAATGGGAAGATTATTACCTTAACAACTTCACTTGCTACATTGCTAGTTGGAGTAATGGAAGGAATACCTTTTGTAATTGCACTTGCCATCTCTTATTGGAATAAGAAGATTTTATTTGTCAAGGCCTTTGCTCAAGAAATTTTCGCTTGTCTGACCATGAGTTCAGTCACAACTATCTGTATTGACACAACTAGTTTATTAAACGACCCAGAGGCGGATGGAAGAGAAATACAAGTTTTGCAAAATGCCGGAGTTAACATCATACTGGTTTCAGTAGAGAACGTGTCAGTGCTAGAACCCATATGTGCTAAGTGTGGACTACTTTCCAACTCAAATAGATTGGTGCTTAAAGGTGAAGATTTTCGGAAATACACCCCCGAGGAGAAGATGGATAATGCAGATAAAATCGTCTTGATAGATGGGTTACTCCCTGATGACAAGCTTATTCTGGTGCAATGTTTGAAGAAAAAAGGTCACCTAGTGGCAATGGTTGGAGTTAAAATAAATGAGATTCCAGCACTTAGAGAAGCTAACGTGGGGATTGCAGGAACTTGTAGCCATAAAATGGTCAGAGAAAGTTCTGACATCATCATCATGGATGGCGATTTCAAGAGCAATTTCAATTCCCTTGTCACCATTGTAAGGTGTGGAAGGTGTACTTATGACAATATTCAGAAGTATATCCAACTTGCGCTCACCATGAATATTGCAGGGTTGTTGATAACCTCTATCACAACAATGGTTTGTGGATCTTCTCCAATTACGGCAGTCCAATTGCTCTGGACAAATTATCTTGTGACTCTTTTTGGTGGCCTTGGATTATTGACTGAGCCAGCAACAGAAAATCTTATGGAAAAGCCTCCATTTAGACAAAGTGAACCACTCATCACCAAGGCCATGTGGAGAAACCTTGTCATTCAAGCTCTATATCAAGCTGCCATCATAGTGAGCTTCCAATTCAAAGGGCAGACAATCCTGGACGTCAGTGAGGAGGTTAATCAAACCATTATCTTCAATAGTTTTGTTCTATGCCAAGTTTTTAACCTGGTTAATGCAAGGGAAGTGGAGAAGAAGAATGTGTTTAAGGGCATTCATCAAAACCCATTGTTTTGGGTTTCTGTGGGTGTTTTTCTGGCACTGCAGATGGCTTTTACTGAGACTACACATATTCTTGCAAAGGTCCCAAGATTGAATTGTGTGCAATGGTTAGTTTGTGTTCTCGTTGGGATGCTTTCATGGGCTACTGATTGGGTTACAAAGTGCACATCTGCATTATGGAATTGCTTGATTGGACTACTTGGCTCACATATAGCACAACCGGAACCACCGCACCTTGTGCCAAAACTGTATGATACATATGCGTGTAATAGGAAAACTCTATAAGGTATAGGTGCATAAATTAGGAGAAAACCGCATCACACCTACTCCTTCAGATTTCATATGCATCAGGTGATGTTATGTTATATTTGTATGCTAATCTTGTGCAGTTGATGAAAATTATGATTCATTCACTCAAATATTCAGGTTGAAATTGAAAACATGATTTATATTTGAGAAATCATTTGGGCTGGTCATTTCGCAACTTCTTAATAGGTGTAGGTGCAGGTGCATCCGCACTGTATCATAAATCCAAAGAGATCACCAATTACACCCCTAGGTTCACGTATAACAAGAACCATTCGTATGATACCCTCTACAACTCTACTCCAGATTTCACATCCAATCTTGAGATGCCACTCAGGATTTGAACTTAGTGAGTATCAAAACATAAATAAAAAAATAAAGTCTCCTCCTCCTTAGTTGGAGTTTTCATAAATTGAGATATAAATACTAAAGGTTGGCAATAATGTATCATCAGTATTGGCTTTTAAATTTTGTATTTTTTCTCTCGAAAAAGTTCAAAATTGTAGTTGAGTTTCCTATCTACAAATCAAATAAAATTTATATTTATCTTATCTACAAATCAAGCCAGGAATAACATGCACAAATCTTAGATAGGAAATAGACCAATTTCTGATTTCACATTAGTCAATTAGCAAATGACTAGAAACAAAGCACTATAATATCTAAATGCTCTATTATCCAAAAAAAAAAAAATTAATACCTAAATGCTCTCACCCCTGAAATCCAAGCCTCGAAGTGTAATACAAATATACGAGAAATAAAAATGATAACCAAAAACGAATTACATGCATGAGGATAAAGCATATGACTATATGAGACCTAAGGAAATGAGAGCAAAAGAGCATGGACAAGACCCTCTGAAAAGGTATTCAGGCCTTATTTTCCTAGCCACATGGGCCCAAAACAATTCTCTTGAAGCAAGGCCAAAAATGGGCCAAGTACATAAAGCAAAACAAAGGTCCAAAGCCTAAAAAGAAAAAGAAGAAAATCCCAAGAAAATGGGAACTAACCCAATTAAAAAGCGGGCCTTATGTCCACAATTGAGTAAATCTTAAGGAAAAAAAGGAAAAAAGCTAAAGCCGGACTATAAGATTAGTAATTTCTTAGTGAGCTAACCGACCCACAAATGATTTCACGATCCATAACCCGCACATAAGTCCATATTAAAACTCATGTTTGAACTTTGATCCTGAATTTTCATATACTAGATGCACCACAATTAATATACGATTCTACACCACCAATATTGCTCATCTATATGATGTATGTCCATCACATTTCAAGTTCTCAATCAATGTGGCTAAGGCTGTAAGCTAGGCAAATGGAGCCAAATATTGAGTAATCAAAACTTGGCTCGACAAGACTAATTATGAGATATTCAAACTCTGCTTGAGCTTGATTCAAGCTTAACTTATATATATGTTCAAACGCAGCTTGATTATCAGAAATTCAATTAGCTTGAGCTGAGCTCGAGCTTAGCTTAGCATCAATCAACTCAAACTCAAATTCAAATAAAGTCATCAAAGTCCAAAACCCTTAATCAAGGTTTGTTCATCTAAGAAACGCCATGCTTGATTCAACGACAAAGGAAGCATACAAAAAGTACCACCATCACCAACCACCTGAACACTAACTTACAAACTAAAACCCAATTCAATTCAAAAGCGCAAATAACCAAAAATGTAATGATAACAATCTTCATTAATGTACAAGCAGAAGCCTACATTCCTTACCTCCTTTTAAATCTCCACCATTCCCATTCCCACAACTCAAATTATTTTGTTCCTAAAAAATTAAATGGAAAAAAATAAATACAAATTTGTACCCTTTAAGCCTCGAAGAATAATACAAATGCACGTACAAGAAATTAAAATGATAACCAAAAAATGTATGAGATAAAAGCACCTGAGCCTGAGGAAATGAGAGCTAACGAGAGGATAGTTGAGCCTTATCCACTCTCCACTGATGAGACCCGTTGGGCCTGTGTGAAAAGGTCAAAGGGTGTGCGTGTGTGTTTTTGATAAGGTCTTTGAAAAACCAAGGATAATTGGACCATAATTTGACAACTCGGTGAGGAATGTGGTCCGCACGTTTAAGATATTTTGGTGGTTTTCCTTGCAGAGGTCTTATACTAAAGCTATGCCAAGCTTTGGTGAGTTGATAAGCTAGCTAGTTCTTGGATTGTTTATATTTTTCAGCTCTATATTATAGAAAATAAAATCATTTGTTTTAGCTCGACTTTTATTGTTAAGTAAATGAATATAGGTTGATTTATGGTAACTCCAATATTTATAGTGTACGATACTCATTATAGAGTTACTATTGGATCATACGTGAGTTATTAACGAATATGAAAAACTTAATATTCTCGGCTTAAAATCTCCGAAAAATAAAAAAAAATTAAAGAAAAAATAGAAAGATGCGTTATCTTGTGAATTGGCGAAACCTATCGTCAAATTTAACGTAAACATTGTCTTATTTAACCTTATTACAATCTAATATGAACATGGAAAAATACTATAAATTAAAACTGTAGAATTACTACTTAATGTGATGTGAGTTATTAGTGAATATAACAAAATTATCTATAATATATTAATTAAAAGATGAAGTTGAGAGAATTTTTTCAACCTCCTTCATATGCCGCCACATCAGATTTGCTGCTCCCACATTATTCTATCCCATATCCCTCTCTCTCACATGCCTTAATCTCTAACAGACTAACACTCTCTCTCTCTTGCCTCCTCATCTCCCTCGCTTCTTCACCTCCCATCAGTTTTTAAATTCCACTCTTTTCTTTCTTTTCCTTGACTGCACATCTCCCTCTCTATTTTTTTTTTATTTTTTCCATACCCATCTATACAATACTTAATAGCCAAGGCTTCGAAATAAATTCAGACTTCTTTTTGTCAAGCCACCCTACTTATGTCTCCACTGATTACTTGTACATTTAAACATTAGTTAATGTTTGACTATTTTATTTTTCATAATTTAAAACCACCTCCACTTATGTCTCCACTAATTACCCGTGACTTCCCTTTTAGAATTACCTTAACGTTACATTTAAACATTAGTTAATATTTGACTATTTGTTTTCATATAACATATATCTCAAATTACTGTTTGACTATAATATTAGTGGCGTGGTGCAGACTTTTTGAATTCCATGCGTTACTATTCCTCTATGAAACTCCATTAACATAATTTCATATAACCATAAAATTGATTTTCATCTAGCACCCTTCATATTCCCCTGAACTCCATTACAACACTCATTACGCCACCTATAAGCTTATTCTTGGCTGCCAACATTGTGTTTTAATTGCTTTTAATGCAAATTACTATTACGTTTTGAGATTTTAATTATAAAATAATAAACCATTACTTACACCCGTATTTATATAAGTGGATGTATCACAATTCTGAACAAATATGGTAGAATATTGCAGAAGGTCTGAGGGTCTAGAAAAAACTGAAACAAACTCAATGGCTTGCCCTTTCCAATATTATCACATTGCAACAAAAAGTAGCTGAATATTCAATTTAATATTACAACAACTTGAAAGGAAGGTAAATTGCAGGTTACACATACGGTATGTTATTGTAAACCATTTTTATTTTTATTTTTGGTATTGCCTCATTGATGTACAAGTGTACAAATTGTTGAGGCATAAATATTAAAAAAAAATATGCTTATAATTTTATTTTATTTGGGTACAAAAATTCTCCTTTTTCATAGTACTCGTGTTTTGTCTACTTATTCTCAATTTATTCATATGTTATATTGGATACCTTTCAATGATTCTGCATGGTACGATTCAATGATTCTACAATTCAAACATAATTCCCTCTCTAATAATTGGAGTGATCTGCACATGTTGTGATTTGTGAATCATGACATGTTTAAATCTATATATATTGAACTAAAATTTAATATCAAGAATTTTTTTAATAATGAACAGAATTCAGTAATAGGCTAATTTTTTTTTACTCTCAGTCTGATTGTCAATAAGTTAAGTAATAGGAATGAATTTAATCTCCTTATCAATGGGTTGTTCTGTTACATAAGGCATTAAAGGTTGATGATTACGATTTTGTTTTTAGTTTTGCCTCGATTTTTGTTTTAGCTGAATAACATACTGTTATTCTACCATTTTTATTTCATATCGTCACCTTTGATTACATACTTAAAATTGGAAACTGATCACAATTTGTCTATACATGTTTCATTACGTAGTATAACAGTTTACTTTTTGTTTAGTTTACTATTGGCGTTACTCAAAATACATAATGTCTTTGGTAAATTGGTAGAATAACATGTGGTAGAATATTGTATAGATTTTAGATTATCAAGTACTTGGGGGCCTTTTTTTACCTTTTCTTTGTGCATTGCATTGCTATATGGACATCTGTTGGTCTCCTATTGGTAGATAGGTGCTATGTGTTGGACTTAAAAGAATTTTATGCATGACTTGGAAACAATGCATTTCCATGTTGTATGTGCAAACTATTTCCCATATTTTATCTAATCAAAGCATGTTGACTTTGTAGCGTAATCGTTATGGGATATCATTTATCTTGACTCTTACTTATAAAAAAAATATTAATCTTTATTCTTGAAGATCTAGATGAAGGATTCACGTCCTTGATCCATTGAGACCTAATTGCAACTTCCAATTGATTATCTTACTTATAAAAGGCTCGATAATTTGTAACTTTGCAATTGATTTTGTTACCCAAATTTGTAGCCCAACTTGCAATTGATTATGATTGTAAAGCCTAACAATTTGTAATATATAATGTATTTGGATGACATGTTGTGAAATTATCCTAACAATTACCCACTTTATTCTCCCTATCTAATTAGACTTGAGTTTTTTTAGATTTCATTTTCAATACCTTTCCAGTGCATCGCACAGGTCTATGATTAGTTATCATTATAGCAAGTTCCACCACCCTAAACATGGTTAAAGGCAATTAACATGCCTATCAAGGTTACTCTAAAAAAGAAAGAAAGAAAAAAAGGGCACATGCCTATCAAGGTAACATCACTGGGTTTCATTCCTAGAGATCATCTTTGAAAGATTTTCAAGTGAATAGACATTCACCAAATGCAAGGTTGGGAAAAATCCTATAATCCTATGTTTACCCATTTGATTGCACTCTCAACCAATTATCCGTGTTTCTATGGATAATGATTCTTTCAATTTTAAATGTATCCATTTTATGATTCGAATTAAATAATATTACAAATTTCAAAATGTATTTAGTATTACACAATTTAAATGTTTACTTTTAGATATCAAGAACAAAATTTTAACCATAAAATAGATTCTTTCATCTACTCTTAAAATGATGATGATCTTTTTCTTGTCTCCACACTTTCACATGTGTCCATAAGTGAAATCCCAAGTTTAAAATCTAATGATGATGATCTTGTTCTTGTCTCCACACTTTCACATATGTCCATAAGTGAAATCCCAAGATTAAAATCTATCTTAACTCTATATACTCAAGAACCATCTTTCCCAATGGCCACCGCACCCATATACATATATACACACGCAGACAAAGGCGCTGGCTAGTCGGCATCATCACCTATATATATCAGTCACCACATGGGCAATTGCATCTCATCAAGGAGCTGTTAAAGCCTTATTTAGTTGTTGGCTTCTAGAATAAGCTGCAATATTGAACTAAATTTAGCAAGTACCTTAAATTATACTTAGTTATCACATATAATATAATCACGTGCAATAGTGGAATCAAGATTGATTTAATGGGAGCAAATTTGATCACTTATAATATACACGTCTTTTTTTCTTTTTCTTTTTTTATGAATAATATACATGTCTTTATTATATCCTCATGGACATACATAGATATACACATTCTGCACACGCAGCGCACTTTCTATTTTTCAAAATGGGTTGAATCAAACCGTTAGATATATGGAGGAGATATATTGATAATAATAATAAGAAAAAATAAAAACTAGTAAAGGCCAGAAAGGGGGAGTGGGGATTTTTTGGTGGGGTTATGGGGAGACAATTGCCGCGACGTCTAGCTCGTATTGTCATTTTCTTTATTTGAAATTAATCATTTCATGTTTTCGATTAAATATTATAATTTATAAAGTTTAATGTGTATTCAATGTCAAATCATTTAAAATTTTAAATGATGTATTAGAATAAAATAAAATATGGAGATGATCCCTGTGACCACATGAGTTTATCACTAGTTTAACCATTGGTTGTAAACATTGTAATCCCATTCCCGCCGAAAATGGCACATCGAACAAAGCAGTATAAGTGCACATCATGATTGTCATTACCGTCCGAAAGCAAGAGTCTAATAAAGAAAACTTGTGCCAGCTATTTATGGGACTTGTAATAGAGCCCTCTGTGAGTCTGTGACATTTCCTCCTGGTTGAATAATTTTGTTTTGAAGTGATGCATGTATATCTATCTTTTATTTCAGATTCTCTTTCTCTTTTTAAATGCTAGGCTTCCATCCTATAAGCTAAACCGTCTTCTTCATAATTATGATTCCACATTTCTACTACTAAATCAATGCATCTGTGAATTACAGCTGTTTAGTTTATTCCCTTTCATTTGCACAACCCTAGTCTCTTTCTTATTTTGTGGATGTCAATAAGTACTGAAATAACATAATGTGATTAGTTGTAATAAAAGTTATATGAAAGTGGTGTTGTTCTAATGTCGGCTAAACAATGCATTTCTATCTCAATGCAAATTGCTATAATTGAGATTTCAAATTGCACGCCAAGTCCATATATCATATATGTGTCCATATATGTCTTCTCAAACCGTCTTTCAAACTTCAAAAAAACAAAGAAAATAATAGAGAATAGAGAGAGGATAGGGGGGGAGGGGAGGGGGGCGCGCTTGTGTTGCACAAAGAAGCATCTAATCCAGCTCCAGTAGCATCTGCAGCTTTCATTTATGCATGCCATTCCCAGCCAAAAACTCCAAGACAAAAACTTATATTGTGTGTAAGAGAGAGAGAGAGAATGTTGGTATGTTTGTCTTTGTCATACATTAATATTATTCAAAAAAGCATGATGACCTCCAAAGATTATTCCCTATTCTAACCCTTGTCTTTTTCCTCTCATGCCACCCCCCACCTATTCTGCTTCAACAAATAGAAAATAAATAAAAAATCATAAAGAGGGGGATTTTTGAAAGTGAAATAATATATAAGTTCAGATATTTTTTAATTATATCCCAACAAAAGGCCACAAAAAAAGCCTAAATCACCTCCAAAGGTAATTAAATTTGAGGGCTTTGTGGGACATGCTGACAGAGTATCCTCCAACCTATAATTCCTCCAAGCACACCCTTCCATGTGCTAGTTTCAACAATTCTCTTGGATTTTTCTCCCAACCTTTTTTACTTGCTGCTTTAGCAATGTTGTTGTTGCCTCTCTCTCGCCTCACGTACACTATACAAACTACTCCCTTAGATTTGGCCACGCAACCTCTTCCTTTTGGACTTTGTAACTTTGTTGCCGATTCTCATTCCTTGTTTCTAAATCATTTAGAATTTCATCGAACAACTAAAACTTGCCTGCTTAAAATCTAATTGAAAGGAACAATCTAAACAATACGTACCCAATATCCTATATATACTCCTATAAAGCTATTTAAGACTACTTAGAGGTTCACTCCCCCACCAGCCTAGCAACATAGTTGAGAGACCAACAAAGAGTGAAGCATTCTCAAATGGATAAGGAAGAAGAAAAGGACTCCAATAGTAGTACTAATACTGTCATGCATTCCTCCATTGCACTATTGCAAGAGAGGTTTAGACAGCTCCAAAGAGTGAAGGAAATGAGAGAAGAAAGAGCAGTACTCATGAGAATGCTGCAGGCTGAACCTAATAAACAGCTCAATCATCTCAATCCCACCATGCATTATGATCATCAGCAGCCATATTCATCAAGCAGGTTGCCTTCCAAGTCAGAGTCTTTGAGCAATATTCCACAAAGCTCATCACCTCCACATGCTTCACGCTCTATTAGGCCACAATCCCAATCCAGCAGCTACAGCCAGACCACAAATCAAACACCCTCTGATCCCACTTCTTTCAATAAATTCAATGATTATGATCATTCTCACCCTGATGTTGATACTTCTCTCCATCTCTAAACGACCATGTATTTATATAGAGAGAGAGAGCTCTTTTCGGTAATGTATTAATATTGGATGAGTCATCACCATATTATTAGTGCTAGCTAGCTATGAGACTTGTTGTGCTTTCCCTTCTTCTTCATGTTATTTCATGATCAAGCTATATATCCAAGATTTTCAGGATCTATTATAGTTTGTATTATTATTATGAAAGGCTAAAAAGCCTAGACATGATCAAGTGGCATAAATGGTTGCTCTGTTGAAATATTATGGTGATTATTAAAAATTAAAATAGAATATTAGCTTGTTATATTTTCACTGTTTTAATTTGCAGTCTGATTTTTGTTTGCTGTGAACAACCCAGGTTAAAACGACAAAATGTTATGTGGTTGAACAAGTCTCTCATATTGGTTTTATATCTACTTCGCCATGTTATGATACTCCCTGTCGTAGGCAACCATTTAAAAAACAAGAGGATGTTCAAATTTTTATTTTTTGGTAAATTACATTTTAGAAACATTAAATTTAAATCTTAAACTTTGAAAAAATTTCATTTAAACCTATTATCATGAATTCCTCTAACACCATTTAATTTAAATTACTTTTTTTTTTTTGGGTACAACCGTACGCCTCACCTAGCCAAACAAAATGGGCTGGGCCACAGTCCTATCCACCTTAGCTTAGGGTCCAATGCTGCCTCATAAGGTTGCAGGCTCGCATTATTTAGCTGGCCAACAAACTTTCAAAATATATATGTCCGAAAATCAAATATAACTTCAAGTTTATTAACGTTACAATGTGTGTCCTTTGCTATGCGTGGATTAATTCCTAGATTGTCAAACAAGTATACTACATTTGATTTTTTAATGTTTTTAGTAATAAAAATCAGTTGGTATAAATTGTCTTAATCGATTTCATTAATAAATTTTGAAAAAGAATAAATTATGTGATTTAAAAAATACATTATCTATGTCTATCTTTGAAGCCAGAACTACAAGGCCTTGCCTTACGCTCCCATTGAAATACATGGTTATGGTAATATGAGATTCGAGGGATGTGTGTCAGTGTGTATGGATTTGGGTACGACTTGGTCAGTGATGATTACAAGGTGGTAAAAGGATTGTGCAAGTGCAACTGTGATGCCCCAAATTCTGATAAGTGTGTGTGTTTGCTGAGTCCCACATCAGGCAATTATTGGGTCGAACTGGACTTTATTAACAATTGCAAGGAGCCTCAATTGTAACTTGACTAGTCCTTTTGGGGTATAAGCGCAGATGTGGCTAGCGCTTTCCTTGGGTTGTTACAAATGGTATCAGAGCCAACCTAGTAATCCCGTATGGGCTCAGACATATGGGCCCTAACGAGGACGTTAGGGATTTAAGTGGGGGAGATTGTAATGCCCCAAATTCTGATAAGTGTGTGTGTTTGCTGAGTCCCACATCGGACAATTATTGGGTCAAACTGGACTTTATTAACAATTGCAAGGAGCCTCAATTGTAACTTGACTAGTCCTTTTGGGGTATAAGCGCAGATGTGGCTAGCGCTTTCCTTGGGTTGTTTCAGCAACATAGTGGAAATGATGGTTTGGTTTTGTTTTTGAGTGAGGTAAAGGAAAAAGTTTATAGTATGAGAAGCAATACGTGGAGAAGGTTAAAGGGTTTCCGTTATTTTATCAGAGATTTCACACAGATGGGAGTGCAAGCATGTGGGGTTTTGCATTGGATGGCATATGAGTATGACACAAGGGTCAACAAAATCATGGCTTTTGATCTTGGGTCTGAGGAGTTCCATGTGGTGCCTCAGTGGGAGGACTACTCTGTGTCATGTATTGCTACCATCATATTCACTTGATTTGTATGTGATGGAGTAGTATGGGGTCAAGTACACTTTAGAGATTGTTGTGTTGTGTTAGGCAGGATGTGTATGCGCATTTGAGGCCTTTGGTTTGTTAAATGAGTGGTGGTGGTTGGAAGGGAAAAATTTATTCGGACGAAACATTTGTGAGGACAAAATACAACGTTTTACGTGTTCGGAATTAAACCGAACACATCCTACATAACAGACCCTATATTCTTGGAGGCAACATATTCGTGTTCGGAATTAAACCGAACACATCCTACATAACAGGCATGTTCTGTTCGGTTTAATATTTAAATAAGAGTGTCGAGCTACGAAATAAAAATAAGGTATAAAGGATTATTCTGGAATGTTAAATTAAGAACGGATTAAAATATCATTATTATAAAATAGTAAACTTAAAGAGAAATCAAAGCTCATCCATTGCATTAAATGCTAAAAATATCAGGTTGATGTCAGGATTACTCTGAACCAAATGGGCTGTAAACAGAGAGACATTAATGTCCTAGAACAAAAAGAAAGAGGAGGAGGATAACGGAAAAATATAATAAGATCTTTTTAAAAAAAAAAGGCATATAAATAGAGAAAACAACAGAGAAGAAGGGGGTTCCAGAATTCACAACTTTATCTGAGAAATACAGTGATAATAAGAGAAAGGATATAAACACCAACTTTATTCTGGGAAATTATGGGGATACTGACTGAATCATCGGAGAGTCATAGGTTAGCCCCACGGGGTTAACCAAGGTTTTCTGAGTGTTTGTTTGTCCATCTTGCAGGCTTGAAGAGTTCGTCCTGATCGGAACGAAGTATTTTCTGTTCGGAACGTGTTCGGTAAATATTCCATTGTTTAGTGTTAACTAGCTTTTCCAATATTATCCCAAAAAAATCCCACCTACAATTGGCGCCGTCTGTGGGAAGCTTCTTAACACTAAAGTGAGTTCAAAATTCACTCTCGATGGCACATTCAGGGCCTGCCTTTCCACCATCTTCATCCAATCAATCACAAAGCACCCCTCGTTCTGATGCATCCTCTTCAGGGTCGTTTTATGTACCATCCCATCATACACCATCTTCAACCTCAACTTTCCCTTCCATGCACACCAACCCAAGTCAGAGTGTTGGGAGCCAAAGATCAGTAAGGAACAATGTAAATGTTCCATCTTCATCAAGATCCCCAACTCAAGGTAGTCAGAGTATCATAGCCGAGCTCCAACGTCAGATAAGTAGCTTGAAGAAGCGAGTTAGGGATAAGACTCCAACAGAAAGAAGGCCGAGGAGAGGGCGTGAGAAAAACAACCCAGAGCGTTCTGAAGCATCTTCGAACGTACACTCTGAACCTGAGGCAGAAAAACCATCTTCGACTAAGAGGGCCCCTGGTTCCGTTCATTCGAAACCCCCTAGTCAACACCCAGGAGGGGGTGTCTTACCTCCCAAGATACCTAAGAGAAAAGCCAAACGGGGAGGACAAGGGGCTGTCTGGAAGGCGCTTGACCAGATCTCTTCGTCGCCTTTCTCAGACGAGATAGAGTGCGCTAAGTTACCGCCCAGATATACAGCTCCTGGGTTTGAAATGTATAATGGCCGAACAGATCCCGTTGCCCATATAGGCCATTACCATCAGAGAATGGCTTTGTCCCTACGCAATGATGCACTTATGTGTAAATTGTTCCCCTCCAGCTTGGGAGAAGTCGCTCTTCGATGGTTCAACCAGATTGGACGAGGTACGATCTCGTCATGGGATCAGATGGCAGAAGCATTTGTTGGGAGGTTCATAACGAATAGTCGGAAACCCAAAGGTATGGATGCTCTCATGACTATGAAAATAGGCCCCAATGAATCTATAAAAAATTATGCTGCTAGGTATTCCGAGACTTATAATGAGGTGGACGGTTGTGGAGAAGATGTGGCGGTTTCGACTTTCAAGTTGGGCTTGCCCGTCGATTCTGGATTGCGCCAGTCATTGAGTAAACGCCCACCCAGCAACATGAAGAAGTTGATGTCTCGGATAGAGCAATTCATAAGGTTGGAAGAAGATAGAGATAACGGCACTACAGCTAAAGCCGAAGTTCCTGTTCGGCCGGCCAATCCCAGATCATCTGCGCAGCCGAGCAAAGTTCCCAGAGTTGCCACAATACCGAGCAACTTCGTTTCCCCTTCCTTCAAGGCACATAGAACAGTGTTTAAGGAGCCGATTTATCGGATCCTGGAGAAGATCAAGGATGAGCCTTTCTTTGTTCGACCACAAAAACTGCCAGGCGACCCCGCAAATCGAAATCATAAACCTATGTGTCACTATCATCGTGAACGGGGCCACCCAACGGAAAACTGTCACGTGTTTAAATCTCATTTGGACCAACTGGTTTCTGAGGGGCATCTGGGCGAGTATGTAAATCATAGTTTGACCGAGCAGGAAAAGGCTAAGGAGAGTACAGGTCGACCAGGGAATCCAGGAACCGCTCCCACCGGCGTGATACATGTAGTACCTAGCCCTTTGTGTACGCCTGTTCGAGCGGCATCTTATCGGTCAGGACCTTCAGAAGGCTTTCCACCTCAGGCAGAGTTATGAGATTTCAGATTCTGCTCATTTAGTGCCAAGATTTTGTTCGGAAGCCCGTGTCTCATCTGTTAATGGGACTATATCATTCTCTGATAGTGATCTGCAGGATGTCCAGCTTCCCCATAATGATCCTCTTGTTATAACACTTCGTATAGGGAACTACGATGTCAAGAGAATTCTGGTCGATCCAGGGGAGCTTCGCTGAAGGTGATGTACCAGGAACTTTTTGAGAAGTTAGGGCTGGGGAAGTCCGATCTGTCAGAGTATAGCTCTCCAATTTTCGGGTTTTCAGGAGAATCAACTATTCCAATGGGAAAGACGACTCTCCCGGTGCTGGCAGGACCGATCAATCTTCAGACGGAGTTTATAGTGATTCAAGCTCCATCACCCTATAACGCCATCATGGGGCGAAGCTGGTTACACAAGATGAGAGCCATCCCTTCTACTTTGCATCAGAAACTGAGGTTTCCCACCAAGGATGGTGTAATGGAAATAAGTGGCGACCAAGTGGCGGCCAAGCAGTGTGTCCTGGCAGCTGCTAAGAAGTGCCACCCGGAGAAAGTGAATCCAGCCGGGACTTTATGACAATCACAGTCACCAGGGACTGTGGGTGGGGAAAGCATCAACCAAGAAGAGCCCGAACAGGTACATTTTGATGCATCTAAACCTGAGCTTTATTTTCAGGTCGGCGTAAATTTGTCTCTGTCTGATAAGGACGATATGATGACCTTATTACAAGAGTTTCGGGACATATTCGCCTGGTCGGTTTATGAAGCCCCGGGGGTATCATCTAGCCTGGCGTGTCATTCCCTAGCCATACCTGCCGATGCTAAGCCCGTGCAACAGAGGCGTCGAAAATTAGCTCCGGAGAGATCGGAAATAGTTATGGAGGAGGTCGGGAGATTGTTGGCCGCAGAAGCGATTCGGCCAGTTCAGTATCCGACCTGGTTATCAAACACAGTGGTGGTGCAGAAGAAGAATGGGAAGTGGAGAGTCTGTGTTGATTTCACAGACCTGAACAAAGTTTGTCCCAAAGATCATTTTCCCCTGCCAAGGATAGATCAGTTGGTTGATTCGGCGGCCGGACATGACCGCATGAGCTTTTTAGACGCATTTCAGGGATATCATCAAATTCCCATGGATTTGTCCGATCAGGAGAAGACGTCTTTTATTACTCCCCGAGGGGCGTTCTGTTATAAGGTGATGCCATTTGGGTTGAAAAATGCGGGGGCTACCTATCAAAGGATGATGACCACCATGTTCGGAGATCATATTGGAAAAACTGTAGAGGTCTACATTGATGATATGTTAGTAAAGAGTACCCGGGGGGAAGACCATTTAGTTCATTTGAGGGAGGTTTTTGAGATTCTCCGAAGGGACGAGTTGCGCCTTAATGCCTCGAAATGTTTGTTCGGAGTACGTTCGGGAAAGTTCCTGGGTCACGTCATCAGTAGTAGAGGAATTGAGGCTAACCCGGATCAGATTTCTGCATTGATAAGTCTTGAAGAACCTAAGAATACCAAGCAAGTCCAACGCTTGACGGGCATGGTAGCTGCTCTCAATCGCTTCATTTCCCGGTCGGCCGATAAGTGCCGTCCTTTCTTTCGGTTGTTAGGAAAGAAGAGAAAGTTTTTGTGGGATAGAGACTGCTCAGATGCTTTCCAGAATATAAAGGCTTACCTCTCCTCGCCGCCTTGTCTGTCTATTCCATCTCCAGGGGAACCTCTCTATCTATATTTGGCAGTGTCGGAGCATGCAGTAAGTGCGGTTCTTGTTCGGGAAACTTCCGAATATCAGAGACCAATATTTTTCATAAGTAAGACAATGACCGAAGCGGAGTCTCGATATTTGCCACTCGAGAAAGTTGCCCTGGCCTTAATCCGAGCAGCGAAGAAGCTTCCGCAGTATTTTCAAGCCACTACGGTGACTGTGCTGACGGATTTACCACTCAAGGCTTTGTTGCAGTGTTCGGATTTTTCTGGAAGGATTACTAGATGGGGAGTACAGCTGGGATCTCTTGGAGTGGAATATAAGCCGAGAACTTCAATTAAGGGACAAGTTTTGGCAGATTTCGTGGCTGAGTTTCAAGGAAAGGATTCGGGAGGTGGGCCGACCGGTTCTCTGGAATCGGCAAATAAGTTCAGTCCCTACAGAATGGAGGCTGTTTGTGGACGGAGCGTCAAATGCCATGGGATCAGGCGCCGGAGTAGTGTTAATCTCTCCGGAAGGGTTGATTATCGAACAGGCTGTGAGGTTGAATTTTTGGGCATCAAACAATGAAGCTGAGTATGAGGCATTCCTCATTGGGTTGAAATATGCCAGGAGACTGGGAGCAGATCGGCTACGGGTATTTTGTGATTCGCAATTGGTGGTCAACCAGATTTCAGGAGAATATCAAGCCCGGGACGAACGGATGGCGTTGTACCTAAGTGCTGTTAAAAACTCAATGTCCAAGTTCGAGGTTATTCAGGTGGAGCAGATTGGGAGAGAGTATAATCATCATGCTGATATTTTGGCCAAGCTAGCCACGGCCAAGGAAACAGATCTGGAAAGAACAGTAATAGTGGAGGTGTTGAATTCGCCGAGCCCCCATAATGTGGAGGTGGACATTTTTAGCATTGCAAGACCAGTGGCGAGTTGGATGGATCCATTGGTAGCATATTTGCGAAATAATGAATTGCCTGAAGATCAAAAAGAAGCTGATATGGTCAAAAGAAAAGCTCCGGGTTATTGGCTATCAAAAGAAGGCAACCTGTACAAAAGGTCCTTCTCTGGGGCCCTTATTTGCTTTGTGTTCACCCGGATTTGGTTAATAACCTGCTGTATGAAATCCACGAGGGCATTTGTGGAAGTCACACCGGGGGTCGGTCGTTGGCTCACCGAGCAATGTCACAGGGCTATTGGTGGCCATACATGCAGAGTGATGCTGTTCGGTATGTAAAGGCATGTGATAAGTGCCAGCGGTTTGCTCCAAAAATTCATCAACCTGCTCGGGAGCTTAATCCTCTATCTAGTCCTTGGCCTTTTGCTCAGTGGGGAATAGACATTGTAGGGCCATTGCCTCGTGCGCCAGGAAACAAAAAGTTCTTGATTGTGGCCACGGACTACTTCACCAAGTGGGTGGAGGCCGAGCCATTGGCCCATATTCGGGACACAGACGCCAAGCGTTTCCTCTGGAAGAATGTAATCACCAGGTTTGGAATACCTTGGGCGGTGATATCAGATAATGGAACTCAGTTCGATGGCAAGGTTTTCAGAGGGTTCTGTTCGGAGTTGGGTATAAAGAACTTCTTCTCCACACCGGGCTATCCTCAATCCAATGGACAAGCCGAAGTTTCAAATAAGGTAATCCTTGATGGAATCAAGAAGAGACTAGAAGAGGCAAAGGGAAAGTGGGTTGAAGAGCTTCCCAGTGTGCTGTGGACACATCGAACGACCCATAGGAGGTCGACCGGAGAAACCCCTTTTGCTTTGGCATATGGTGTGGAAGGCTGTCATCCCACTAGAAGTCGGCCTCCCTACCACCCGAACAACAGAATTTGATGCCGAACAAAACGAAGATAATCTCAGGAAAGATCTCGATTTAGTAGAAGAAAGGAGAGATATGGCTGCTATTAGGCTGACTTCTTATCAGCGTCAGATGAAAAGGGGGTATGACCGGAATATCAGACCCAGAAGTTTTCAGATTAATGATTTGGTGTTGCGTAAGGTAGTAACTAACACCCGAAATCCCGAGCGATGGCAAGCTCGGTCCGAACTGGGAAGGACCTTATAAGGTAACTTCGTTAGCTGGAGTAGGAGCATACAGGTTAGAAGATATGGAGGGAAAGTCCATCCCTAGGCCTTGGAATGCATGTAATCTCAGAAAATACTTTTTCTAAATTAAATGAGATAGTTGGACGGAGGTATTGTTTACATTTTGTATTTACACAAATACTTGTTCGGTCGGAACTTGTCATTTCATATTAATGTATGAGTATCCTGCCCCGAAAAAACTGTTCGGAAAGGAACTTAACACTTCCGGGGGAGTGGTTAAGTATCCTGAAATATCAAAGAGGAATACTTCAAACGGAACTTGACACTTCTAGGGGAGTGGTTAAGCATCCTATTCAAAATAAAATTGTTCGGGAAATGTGTTCGGAAAGGAACTTAACACTTCCGGGGGAGTGGTTAAGTATCCTGAAATATCAAAGAGGAATACTTCAAACGGAACTTGACACTTCTAGGGGAGTGGTTAAGCATCCTATTCAAAATAAAATTGTTCGGGAAATGTGTTCGGAAAGGAACTTAACACTTCCGGGGGAGTGGTTAAGTATCCTGAAATATCAAAGAGGAATACTTCAAACGGAACTTGACACTTCTAGGGGAGTGGTTAAGCATCCTATTCAAAATAAAATTGTTCGGGAAATGTGTTCGGAAAGGAACTTAACACTTCCGGGGGAGTGGTTAAGTATCCTGAAATATCAAAGAGGAATACTTCAAACGGAACTTAACACTTCTGCAGAAGTGGTTAAGCATCCTATTTATACTCGTATTTACAGTTCTATTTACGTTTATATGCCTATATATATCTAAAATCTGTTCATAAAGAACCAGATGTTTTTAAAAGTAATGTATACGTAATTTCGGTCGAAGAATCATTGCTCGGATGAATTTTATTGTTTCGGAGGAAATCTATGAGTAATATAATTATGCGTATGTTGTTCGGACTTACAGTTTCACAGGGAGCACCGCATTATGTGTGTTAGGGAAGGAGCTGACTCTCTCAGTCGAACTAAGGTATTCTCATTTCCTTTTTATTTATGCATATAAATAGGGAAAGAATAAGGATCGAAATATATGCTCATATTAGTTCGGAGTTATTTACGTACGAGTGTTTAGTTCTAATGTGCGATACAGTGTAAGAAAATTCATAGGCATATAAAAACAAATTAGAACTTAAAACATTCAACATTAAATTGCATACCAAAAGGTCTATATATACATAACCTCCCAAAGTTAAAATGTTCAGTTCGGGAAGAGATAGAACAAAAAAGAAGGAGAAGATAAAGCTAAAGTTGTTACATAAACTGAGGGCATGTGGTCACTTTCTCGAAGAAGGACCAGGAACGTCAGCTGTTGTTTCGGCAGGCACTGACTGTGGTGCTTCTTGTGTTCGGCCCGTTCCCGTCCCTTCTTCGACTTCTCCGTCCTCCTCGTCCTCGTCATCAGCTTCTTCTTCTCCTCCCGCCTCTGGTACTTCGTTGTCCGAATCCTGAATACCCTCCTCGGGATAAGGGATAGGGGTGTTCGAACGTAGGAAGAGTTCCGATGTCTCCGGCTGCTCGGTTTTAGTCAGGGCAGATTTCCATCCCTTCCTAAAACCAGTGTTGTACACCATCCGGAATTGAGTCCGAGCTTCTTCCATAGCCCCCTCATACCCTGACTTTTCTCCTTCAACTCTTCCTTGAACCTTGCCATCTTCTATAGCTTTCTCAATGGAGGCGATGCATTCGGACTCCAATTTTCTTACCTTCTCCCTCAGCTCAGCCAGCTCGACTTCGGCCTTCTTCCGGTTTTCCTCTTCGGTTCGAGCAAGGGCCTCGGCCTTCTTTCTGCTATCTGCTTCAGCTCGAGCCAGGGTTTCGGCCTCCTTCATCATGTTGATATTGATGAAGTGTTGGTCCTCCAATTTCTTGTAGTCGGCACTCTTCCTCTGGAGTTCGTCGGTCATTTTAAGGACCCGTGACTCCATCGCAAGAGCGCTCTGGGTAGCCTGAATGGATGAAAGAGAGTTCAAACAATGTAATTGCAAAAAATAATAGTAATAAGTTCGCTAAACCACTGTAAAAATAAAATTAGTGTCTTCTTACCATCATCAACCCTCTGGTGCCATGTCGGAAGATCTGGGCAGAATTCATGCTATCCCACTGGTTCATGTCCCCGGGCAAACAAGCTGCTCGGGCTAAACCGTGGGCAACGTGGGCCGAAAGTTCCGGCTCTGTCTCGTCCAAGACTGTATCATGGATGGAGATCGGACCGTCACCAAACAACAACTAGGTACCCATGGTTCAAAACTGGCCGAGGCACCTTCGGTTGGCATTGGAGGGGCCTCGCTCCTTCCCTTCTTCTTCGGAGGGGCTAAGATCTTCTCCGTGGTCGGACTCTTCAATCTCGTGGACCACAGGAAGTGGTCGGGGAGCTTTCTTGTGTCGTGGTCTCAGCAGCCTGTTCAGACGAGGAGGAGTCCGATGGTACCTTCTGGCTTTTCTTACCAGCCCCTTTTCCCCGACCCTTGCCTTTCGTCTTGGATGTACCGGACGAGCTTCCACCAGGGGCTCTAGCCCATTAGTTCGAAATGGGTTGATCGGTGGCGCCATTTCCAACACTTGACCTACTGGGATGAACTCGGGGTCTTCTCTAATGAGTGTTGGGTGTCTGCTGGAGCTGCCAAACTGGGGGTAGATGTCTCTACCCGTACCTCTTGAGATCTCGGAACTGTGGGACCTTCAAGGAAAGACCTGATCTGAGGCTCGTACCTCAGCAACAAGAGGTGCCGAACGAGGCTCTCCTCTCTGATCGACGCAGATGTTGGTTGCGATAGCACTCCTTCTCACCAGATCGGTAGTCAGCCTGAGCCTTCGTACACTGCTAATCCGGGACGGAATCTGCAAAAACCATTAACCATTTATAAACTTACAATACAAATAAGGCGATAGAAGCAAATAAGTAATAAGTAATCCAATTAATGTGTTCGGTTCGTTTAATAAAATCTGTTTGGATCGATTACTCTAAAACATTGGTGTTGATTAGGTGCAAAATTCCTAACCTGGGCTCCCGAACGTCGCTTCGGCATTTGGAGTCCGTGTACCAATCGCCCGGAGACTCTCAGGTAGTCCTTTGTCGTACCCTTTGTTGGTGTCCGGGAGACCGTTTACCAGTTTTTGTTGGATAGGTTTCTGGCTTTTAGATAACATAAAGGTCCTAGACTCTTCTCCCCGGACACACGTACTGGTAAACATTTAAGAATTTCCCCGACTCTCAGATTTGACCCCCAAAATACGGTTTAGGGCTACTACTCCCCATGACTATTCGGATAAGT
Source organism: Fagus sylvatica (assembly GCA_907173295.1). NCBI lineage: Eukaryota > Viridiplantae > Streptophyta > Magnoliopsida > Fagales > Fagaceae > Fagus > Fagus sylvatica. The sequence goes on from OU015767.1 coordinate 40,018,383, forward strand.
ATTGACAGGGATACTTGGGAGGGAGGTGGCATTGACAATCTGTAAAAAGGTGGTTACGAGTAGAGGATGGAGTGGAAATCTCACTCCCACCCTCGAACTACTGCCATTATTGGCAGCATAAATCTTCATCATTTGTTTATTACTGGGGAGGTCATCTTAAGTGTACGTAGTACGCTAAACGAATAGATGAAGGAACCCTATACAACTCTCTGAATCGAGTCATACTCGCTTCGGAGTTTACTAGCCGAGCTAATTTGCTCGCCCTAGACCTCGATTTGAACCCTAGCCATACTGAATCTAATCTAAAGAAACTTTTGGAAAATTACAACAAACTAAGAAATGGGAAAGAAAACTTACGCGATAGGCGTTACCAGAGAACGGTGGCAGAAGGAACGTCAGGGAAGCTTGGAAGGAACAGACGATTGCAACGAGGAAAGGGGGAGAGATAAAGGGTGCAGTGAAGAATTCAAAGGGGATGAGTAATGATGTTGGGGATTTAAAAGATAAGTAAACTTTTCCCCCCAAAAGCCCCGCCGTTTCAGTTTATTTTCTTGGAAAGGCGCGATTCAGTGGGTGGCGTGTTAAACTCATTTTTGGGAAAATGTGTTATTGATTCCGACTCCTTCGTTATCCATACGAAGGAAGCCGAAATCAGGGGGTAATTGGAGGGGAAAAATTTATTCGGACCAAAACATTTGTGAGGACAAAATACAACGTATTACGTGTTCGGGAAATGACCGAACATATCCTACATAACAGACCCTATACTCGGTAGGCAATATGTTCGTGTTAGGAATTAAACCGAAGCACGTCCTACATAACAGGCATGTTCTGTTCGGTTTAATATTTAAATGAGAGTGTCGAAGCTACGAAATAAAAATAAGATATAAAGGATTATTCTGGAATGTTAAATTAAGAACGGATTAAAATATCAGGCCATTATAAAATAGTAAACTGTAAAGTGAAATCAAAGCTCCAATCCATTGCATTAAATGCTAATCAAAATATCAAGGTTGATGTCAGGATTACTCTGAACCAAAAATGGGCTGTAAAACAGAGAGACATTAATGCTCTGAAAAGAAAGAAGGAGGAAGGAGGATAACGGAAGAAATAGAATAAGATATTTTTAAAAAGAAAAGGCTATATATAATACGAGAAAACATCCCAGAAGAAGGGGGTTCCAGAATTCACAACTTTATCTGAGAAATACAGTGATAGAAAGAGAAAGGATATAAACGCTAATTTTATCTGGGAAATTATGGGGTTACTGACTGAATCATCGGAGAGTCATAGGTTAGCCCCACGGGGTTAACCAAGGTTTTCTGAGTGTTTGTTTGTCCATCTTGCAGGCTTGAAGAGTTCGTCCTGATCGAAACGAAGTATTTTCTGTTCGGAATGTGTTCGGTAAATATTCTATTGTTTAGTGTTAACTAGCTTTTCCAATATTATCCCAAAAAAAATCCCACCTACAGTGGTGGTCAAGTTCTGTTTCTGCAGGATGATAGGAAACTCTTTTGGTATGATATGGAGAAGAATGAAGTGGAGGAGATTTATGGTTTGCAGCAACACTTGGGGCCAGAAATTTGTCATGGAAGCCTTCTTCACTTCAATTCGAATTGAGGATGTCAGGATGATGATGAATTAATGAATAACTTCTTAGGAGTTATTGGCACATACATTTTAAGAATGAATTTGTTCTCTTATATATGCATTGTATTATTAATGTAATTATGATAAAATGGTGTATTAATTAGTCTCTCCAATTCATTGTTTCCTATACATTCTTTGCATTATACAACTTATGTCAAACAATATGTGTTTTGGATTGGTTTGTTTTATTTATTCCATTAGGCACGGCTTCTTTAATTATACATGTCAAAGATACAGTGATGTATAGGAGAGCAATTAGCATTCTTGTGGAATTTTAAAAGTGAACACTTACTTTTTTGCCTTCCTTGACACATGGATCATCTGGATGCTTTGATGTCAATCATAAATTAACTTGTATCACATACTTTAACCTCTTGTACAAAGACCCACTGATCAGAAACGTATAAAACAAGTGATAAAATTGCACATGAAAATATTGCATACTATCAACCAATGCTTCAATGAGAAGTTAGAACAAAGCTAAAGAGATTCTATGACCAGTTGATATACCATTTGTTGGCTATGGAATACAACTTTTACTCATAAAGAAGCAAGGTGCTAACCATGCAATGAAAACTTGTCTGGTCCTTTTTCCTTACACTAAATCAAATTTATAACTAGAAATCTAGTTACAAATGAGGGTAAGTTAGGCATTTTTAATTAAAGCTAGTCTAAATTTTGTTACGTGAGATTGAAGGAATGCATATAGAATGGTATCTTAACTTTTGTTAAAGCTGAGAGTCTCTTTGATAATCTCAAAGTTACTTCATATCTACTGTTTGGTTGTGATATGAATGTCCAATTCCGAGTATAGATTAAGCTCCTACAGCAGCTTCTGGAGAACAATGTCATCTGCTTTGATAAGAATTCTTCTAGCTCTGCTCCTTTTGACACTTATTCTGCAAAGATCAGGTAGAATCATCATTATCCCATCATTTTTGTGCCTTTATTGTGAAATGAAAAAAAATCTTATAAGGGTACAAATGCATGGTACTTCGATGGATATGAAAAAATTAAACAAGAACATATTGTTCTGTCTTCATTTCAATGCAGCCTATTTTGTGCCTTGTGATATTTATGCCTTTCACTTTATGTTACTAATAATTCATGTTTTTGTCTTGCTTGTTGGAGTCCTATGAATAGATGGGCAATTTGAGGTTGAACTTTAAGGAATTTCATAGATCATCATATATTATATGTGGTTCCTAATCATCTAATACTGTGTTTAATTCTAAACTTTTTTTTTTTTTTTTGGGTAATTAATGTGTTAGATGGGCAATTTGAGGAATGGTGCATAGCTGATGAGCAGACCCCAGATGATGAGCTGATGAAGGCCCTCAACTGGGCTTGTGGAAAAGGAGGCGCAGATTGCAGCAAAATACTAGCTAACAAGCCCTGCTACTTACCAAATACAATAAGGGACCATGCCTCTTATGCCTTCAACAACTACTATCAGAAGTTCAAGAACATTGGTGCTACTTGCTATTTTAATGCTGCCGCAATGATCACTGATCTTGACCCAAGTAAGATGTCTAAGAAATCCCACTCCCACATAACTCATTTCAACTTAGATTAATAATAGGGTTGCAATTTTGTTGCTGTGTTACTTCTTAATTGGACCTACTACTTAATAGAGGAAAGAAAAAGAAATCCCACTAAAATTCACACTACTTAAAGTCTATTGAATGATGTGAGATGATTAAATTTTTTTGTCAGGATTTCTGAATTAGATCTTTGTTCATGGGTCCCAAAATAATGTAATCTTGCTAGTCAATCAAATTAACACAATAACACTGATCTATAGAAGTTGAGGATAAAATGGGAGAGTCCATATGCGTAAATTAAGGTGTAATCCATGTGGAATTACTTGCTTTTTGACAGGTCAGTCATCTATTTTAGAATGGATTTTGTGTAAGAAAACTTTTGTATTAGAAACTAGAAAGCATAAAGAGGTACATTCTTGGTGGATGAGGACCATTCACCCATGTGGAATCTACTAATTAAAGAGTAATGTAAGGGATACAAATTTTTTCACAACTTGCTAAAGTGTATAAGTTGTAATTGTAATAATATTACTTTTACATGCATGATGCATCCACACATCTATAGTTATGTTCTAATCATATCAAGTCATATAAACAGTTAAGAAAAAGAAATTGGGAAATTCTTGTTACTAGATTTGTTGATTTACTAAGGGCTTTCTTCCTAGGCATTCCTGAAATTTCTATTTTCACAGTACTTTACTTTTGGCACGAATTTGAATACAAAATGAAATGATAGCTTCATAATTATCTTAATTGATCTTATCTTAATTGAGTACCTTATCTTAATTGCAAAAAAACAGCCAATGGTTGGTAGGAAACTAGATTTTAGGTGACAATTGAATACCTTATCTTAATTGATCTAGTAGCTAGCATGTGTAATGGAAAATGTCATGATCTTTTCTTCTTTATCTTTCTTGACAGGTCACAAATCATGCAAGTATGAGCATCATCCTTGAATGAAAATATTGAGAATATCCATTAATATTGTATCAAAACTGGTTTGTAATGGCAAATGCCATGGTCGTTTCTTCTGTGTACTTGGTGATATATCATGATTCATGCAAGTTTGAGTATCTTGAGTGAAAACATCAACGAATTTCTGTAAAATTCTCTCTCCCTCTCTCTCTCCATATTTGAAGGGAATGCTTTACTAGTTTCTAACAACCTTGTTGCCAATGTTTACTACGAAAAAGTGCATTGAGCTTTTCCATGCATTTTTTCTTTCAATTAATGATTTGTTTCATGTGCTTTGTCATGATTCAAATGGATTGTAAGTAAGTTTGGATTAGTTTTTTTACTCAATTGTTAAAAGTAGGCAAAATTATACTTGTAAAAAAGTGAGATTTTAAAAACATGTACATAAATAATTAATCTAAATAAACTTTGAAAAAAAAAAAAAAAACAAACCAAACGCACATTAAATTTTTAGATACTCAAACCCAGCATGTTTGGACCCATTGGCAATTGAGTTGGGCTTGAATCAGCTTAGTGCCCTGGTACGTTCGTCCAAGATGGTTGGTTTGGTCAGGACTCGCAGGCTTATCACCACTTCTACCATTTACACGTGTTGATCAAAATGAAATACTAATTAAGAGGGAGATCAAAACAAAAACTCGAAGAATTGCTAAGTCTAAATTTATTAATTTAACTTTTAGCTTTCAGTTTCAGGTTAAGGTGGTGTCACAGGTTACCCTCACAAAGTGACATACAAACTTTCACAAACCCAAGAGTAATTACCCGGTCCCAAAGGAAAAAAAAAAAAAAAAGAGTTTTTGTTTAAGTGGGTAACTTAGTAATTTTAATTGTGGGGTAAAAATACAAATAAATCAATTATTTAAGAAGTTTGTAGAAATAAAAATAAATAAGTTGTAACCCTAGCAATATTAGAGTATAAATAGAGTTATAAACTTTATTCAACACCTATAGACACTTTTTGACGGCAAGATTTGAAGGATTTCAAGAAAAGATAAATTGGAGAATTCTTTAAGGTAAGAGCATAGAAAACTTTTCTTTTAGATTTAATTACTATTGATGAATATCATAGTCTAAATCAGCCAAATTTAGGAGCAATACGTAGTAGAATTGCTGCATAGGAACTATGAATACCATATCTATATTTACTGTTTGATTTCCTAGACTAGGCATGAGTATAGGTTTGACGTGATAGAGATTGATGGCCACTGTACATGCAGCAGTAAAAGAAAAAGAAAGAAAAGAAAAGAAATAAAAGGTAGCCTAGTCCATTGACGTGAAGAAAGAAAAAGAAACAAAAAGAAAATATATAAAAGATAAACAAGTCCTAGTCTTTAACGTGAAGTATGGGTTAATACTGCTGTACATGCAGTCAAAGAAAAAGAAACAAAAAAAAAAATAAAGAAAATAAATAAAAATAATAAAACTTGTCATGGCTATAGCTATTGACGTGAAAGAATGGAGAAGGATTTAGGCCAATATTAGGCAGTCCAGTGAATAAATTAGTTGCTAAGTAAATAGCATTATTTATGTCAATTAATGTATTTTGGTTATTGTATAATTGATTAGGATCTGATTTGTGAGATTTGAAAAGAGAAGATAGGAAGGATTATGTTATCTTTTACTCGCTAGAGGTAAGTAACCTTTATCCTTAACTAGTATTTTCTCAATTTTATATATTAAATATTCCTATTTGTAAACTTATTATTATAGTTTATTATTCTATTATGCCAAAATCAACTTTGTTTCGAAATATCAGAAAAATAATTGTATTTGTAAAGTATTGTTTACTTCAAAAATTCGGATCAAACATGTGATTATATGTTATAAGAATCTTTATACAGCTTATTTGTTAAACTGATTTGTTTTTGTACATAATTTGAATAAGGTTTGAAAATCACTATGTTTTGGAATTCAAATATATTTTAAATGTGTTTTGATATTTGAAAACTCTCAGTCTGACTATGTTCTGGGCCCCGCCAATGGGGATTATACGTTGGTACCGAAACTAGTTTCATTCTGGGGTTTGCCACCGACCTATGTGTGGTTTTTGGGCCTTGTCACAAGGATAATGTAGCCGTAGTCACCAAGACTGTTTAGTATATGTATTTATATCTGTATCTGAATCTGAATCTGTATTTGAATCTATATTTGTATCTGTATTTATTTTTGAATATGTTTAACTTGCTATTTGCAAATGAAATTATATTTTATTTTGTCAACCAAACCAAGTGTTTTATCAAAATCATTGTTTAAGAATTCGTACTACTTATGTATATATGTTTTTAACAAATGTATGTTTGATCCGACTGGATAAGGATATTTGGTTATTTACTAGGCCTCCCAGCTCACCCCCATTTATTTCCCCATTTCAGATTTTGAGGATTAGTTAGCGCAAACGTTGCAAGGGAGCAGTGTGGGAAGAAATTTAGACAAGATTATCAAGCGTATCATGATTGCTATTTTTGTGATTTTGTGAGAGACCTTTGTTTAAGAAAATTTTGGATTAGTGATGTTATGAAATTTAATTATTTGATACATCCTTGATTAGTGGATTATTTTGGAGATTTTAATTTCATTTGGTGCTAGTATTGTAATTCGTTAGTGAGGCCTGACACACTTGTGAGGCAAAGCTTTATGGGTGTGTGGCCGTTGTCACGTGTCGAGCTCATGCTTTGGGTTCGGGGCGTGACAAAGTCCAACACTATTTGAAAATCCCAAAATAATTGGAGTAAGAAAATTGTCATTTCATAAGTCTTTCATAAATCAAAACAGACAAACAATTCTCATAGCATTAACTCTCCAATGATCCCAAATTACTTTAGGAGAAGAGTGTTATTACAACAAGAAGGGATGCATTTAGGTCTTGTTAATTAGTAATCACGAGATGGTATAATGAAACTTTTGGTCGAAGTGACAGTGACCTTTCTATCCCCCACGAAACTCCCTGAAACTTCCATTGTGGCTTCAAATCTTTGCTATCAATATCAATATATCAACACGCATTCCAAGTCCCTCTTGTGGAATTCAAAGGAAAATGAAAGGTACGAAATAACAATATGGGATTTAATTCTAATTTATAACCCCTTTCCAATTACAAGCAAGATATATGCTGTGCAGCTCTCATGTTCACATCAGAATCAGATAATGTTCGAAAGGAATTAATTGATCAATTCGATAAGTTGGCTGCCTTTTGTTTTTAGCAAAGCTTATCCAAATGTGTACAAGTCAAAACTAAATTTTACATAGGTAAGAGCAACTCCAACACAGCTCTGTATCTTCCACAAATACAGAGTCCAAAATGAAAAAAACCAGCTCCAGCACTTCTTCATCCCGCTCTTCATTTTGCTATATTGCTATAGTAAAGTTTCATTTGTGAAGAGTTCTTGTACACTCTTCAGCGGATTAATTTATTATTTTTGATCAGCTATTTAAACCTTTTTTTTCTTCCTTTCCCTTTCATTTGCCCGATTTTTTTCTCTCTCCTCCATTTTTTTTCCTTTCTCTTCGCTGTGCTCTCCCTCTGTCTCGGGTTGCCAATCTGGGTTTGTGGGGTTGTGGGGTTGCCGATCTGGGCTGGGTGTGATTAAGCCGTGGGTGTGGTTGTGGGGTTGCCGATCTGGGTTGGATGTGGTGGTTTGCGATCTTGTCTCGGCGTGGTGGTGGAGCCGTGTGATTGAGTCGTGGGTGTGGTTGTGGGGTTGCCGATCTCGGCTTAGGTGGTGGTTTGCGATCTTGTCTCGGCGTGGTGGTGGAGCCGTGGGTGTGGTTGTGGGGTTGCCGGTGGATTGAGGAGGGAGGCGAGAAATGAGGAGAGAGAAAAAAAGTTTAAATAAAATAATAAAAATATTATTTTAATAAAAATAAAGATAAAATAGAGAGTAGTGCTGGAGTGAAGTTGAAAAAATGACTCTCCACATGTGAAGATAAAATAAAGAGCAGTGCTGAAGATGCTCTAAGCTTGGCTAGGGACTATCTTGCTTCCCCCTACGCCACCTAAAAGCTCAAATTTCGGGACAGAGAAAACTTAGGTGCATTTATTGGATTGGCTAATGAACTATATAATTAAATTTAATTTTCTTTGAAATAAGCTAATATTTTTTCATGTTATATTAGTTAATACAATCACATAATTGAATTTAATTAAAAAAAATATCATAAAATCCATAAAACAATTAAACAATTATATATATATTTTCTAAGAACTATTAAGGTGGCTTTTTACTTTTAACATTAATTGAAAATATTATGTAACTAATTGCTGCAATTTCTTAGCCACTTGGGCATTCGGTCAAGTGGTAATCTCTCTTCTCAAAAAGTGTTACCCCTCTATGAGGGTGTGGGTTCGATTCCCGGGATTCTCAACATATATGTGTATGTAAGTTTAGATTAAGATTTCTATCATATATATATATATTATGTAGGAGCAGAATTCCTTCAACCACATTGATCTGGTACTTGCATAGTAATGGAATGCCATATTAGAGTGATGGTAAAAGTGTGTCGTTCATTCTGAGTAAAGATTACTTTAATGTTGTATAGTAAGAAATGAGTCAAATGACATATAAATTAAAGAGATAATTTAATAAAATAGAATTTTAATTATAAAAAAAATAAAATAAAATAGAATTTTAAAAAAATAAAAATAAAATACAAAATGGCTGACCTACCCTAATTAGTATATCGAGGATTTATAATCAGTCCTAAGATTTTGGAAAAAGGCTTCTTTTTTTTTATTTGACGATGGAAAAAGGCTTCTTGATGTTGTTATTGTAGTATTGTTTATTTTTATTCTTATTAATTTTTAACAATTCCTAGTAGTAGTAAGCCTCCCACATACTTCATTATTTTGTGTGATTGTAACAACATGCTCTTTGTTAAGAATAAACCATAGTATTAGGTTCTTTAAGCATAGGAAGAACAGCGATAAAAAAGAAAAAAAGTACAATGAAAAATAAGTATGTACTTCCTATTTGTCCCATTAAGTAATTGAACTAGAGCATTAAGTAGTTGAACTAGAGCGTCATTATCGTCTTCACCAACTATGTACTAAAGCAGTGTTATGCAATAATTACTTGAGCATATGTTGCGTGGTTTATTCACTGGGTTAGGTGTCCTTCAGTTGATTGTCTCGAAGACTAATAAGGAATACAAAAATCTTCACAATTGTTAGACGCTGCAAGCTATGATTGCCTGGCGACAACAAAATCATTTTCACATTACCACAACTGTTAAAAAAACTGTGAATAATTTTGTATTTCCTAGATTTCCTTTGCGGAGTTACTTGTACAAATGTGAATGTGGTCACATTTAATCATGCTGACATGTGAATAAGAACACATAACCTACCACTCAAATGGCCCACTACAAAAGAGCAAATCAACATCAAAGACAAAATGACCCACTTTAATCATTCCTCTATCAACTTTGGCCCATTGTGTTAGCTTTTGTTTTTTCAGTAATGCTATATAATAATTTTTAAAATATTTGAATTGATAATTTTTTTATTAATTTTTATTTGAATTCATTATTGCTATTACCATAAGATTTACATTAATTTATTGTCTATTATTTACTACTATAGTTCATTATGTATAATAATTTTCACAACATTTTCTATAATAATTGAGTTGATAATTTTTTTTTTATTAAGTTTTATCTAAATCCATCATTGCTATTACTATAAAATTTACATCAATTTATTATCTATTATTTATTATTATAGTTCATTATATATAATAACTTTCACAATATTTTTATAATAATTGAGTTGATAATTTTTTTATTAGTTTATATCTAAATCGATCATTAATATTATTATAAAATTTACATCAATTTTATATTATCTATTATTTAAAACTTACACTTAAAAGATTTTTTTATGAAATATTTTAAGCTCAAGTAGAGTATTTGTTTTAAGTTTTAGCCTTTCAAACAACCATTTTCTCAATTTTTATTGCATGTATTCGTACTGGGTAGTTAAAACCTGTCTAGTTTGTCATATTCGTAGGCCTATTGCAGCAGCTTGCAAAAGTAATGGGGCATCATAAATTCCACCACTGACCACACACCATCATTCAATGTGAAAATTAAAAGCCTCCTTCATCTTATCTGACAATTTCTTGGGACAAGAAACTTTCCCTCTTCCTTGAAAGTCCTACAAACACTGTCATCTATCATTATCTACATCGACCTAGTAATTCTTAAAAATCCCAGGAAAAAAAAGAAAATAAGGTCCATTAAATACAGAAATAGACCATTAAAGCCCCATTGAATGCTCTACTTATATAAGTGTGAGGTGCCCTTTGTCTATGCAGCTCATGCATTTCTGCTGCCTCTAGTTTTGACCACTTGCCACTCTGGCAGTCCTTACAGGCTTGCAGTAATCTCCATCACCAAATATTGAGCAATTAAAAAAACATAAAAAGGTGAAAAAAGTTGTGTCTTGTGTGTGAGTGTGTATTAAAGTAGTGGAAGTTATTAGTGGTGGTTGTGTGTACTGTGTAGTGCTTGAGGGCCTTGTGTGGGTTTGAGGGTTGTCTCTAAATTTCTCTAATTCTTGTCTTTTGAGAGTGTGTGTTGGGAAGAAAGAAGGATGAGCTATGTGGATGTTGGTAGTCCTGGGAATGTCCCGGTGTATCATAGCACAAAATTGAAGGTAGTTGATAAGAGGGTGAGAGTGGCAGAGTTGGTGTTGAGGTGTGTGATCTGTGTCCTAGGAGTTCTTACAGCTGTTCTTGTGGGGACTGATTCTCAGGTCAAACAAATCTTCTCAATTCAAAAGAAAGCTAGATTTACAGACATGAAAGCTCTTGTGTAAGATCCCAAACCCTCTATCTGTCTCTCTCTCTCTTTCTGAGGTTATTTTTGTGATCAATTTTTTCATTTTGCATTACTATATGTTACAGGTTTTTGGTGTTAGCAAATGGGATAGCTGCTGCCTACTCATTGGTGCAAGTGTTGCGGTGTGTTGTGAGCATGGTTAGAGGGCATGTGCTTTTCAACAAGCCCTTAGCTTGGGCAATCTTCTCTGGTGATCAGGTACATTATTGCTTTCAGGATTTCTTTATGATGATCCAAAACATAAATCTACACTTTATGCCAGTTTGTGTATGGATGTATTTCTTATCTTCTTTTCTTTTTTCACATGACATGCATGAAGAGTTTAGGACCACCGCAACCATCAATATTGAAAAATCACTTTACAAAATAATCCTCTTTGTATTATAAATCTAGAGGTGTATATGGCACTCTAGACATTATTAAATACTGAAAATAAAATCTTAAACATGAAATACATCATTTCCATTTACTAGAATTATAAATTGAAAGGGTTAGTACAATTGGTTTAGTATAGATATGGTGATTAGTTCCAATCTTCCATTCTCCTCTCCTTTGGGTCCTAAAACAATTGGTTGACTAGTCAGGCCCAATGGAATAATCATCAGTGGGCTTTGGTTAAATTGATATGGCTATCTACGATTAGCCCATATTTCTTTTTTCTTTTGATAGTAAAGATTAATTTATCCATTTTTTAACATTGATCTCAACCAAGTATTAACAAAATTACATTTAATTATTCACCCCAAAAGGTGTCATTTACCTTCTTCGGATGATTTGTAAAATAAATATTGAAAAAAAAAAAAATTAGAATATATTGGCCAGCTCCACTGTTTTTCTTAATGTAGGAGGCTAGAAAAAAGATGATCTATGGATTCAATTATTACTAAAATAAACACAGAGTAGAGAACCTATCTTTGGTACTTTCGAATATGCTTATTGGGAACTAGACTAGTTTCCACTATTAGGCTTTTAACACGAAGAATACTTAAGTATCCTTACAATTAAACACCTAACTTGTTTTGAATATCAACCAAACTATGAGACCCGGCAAGAGGCCAGGTCCAATGAGTATTACTCTATTAGAAATAAACTTTTGACAACTTTTTAGATGATTTGCTAGCACAATTATACATGACTTTGTTGCCATACTTCATTAGCCAAGGTCCATCAATATGCCCATCATCATGCTACACAAATTATATACTCACCATTCCCATCTTTATGCCTTAACAAAAGCCTAACTTCATTTCTCAATTTCAAGATCTTCCTCCACCCCCATAGTATTCATTTAGTATAAGAATCTCCCCTAATTTGTTTTATTTTCCTTCTTATTTATTAATCAAACCGAAGATTAATGTATAAATCAATAAATTCATCAACTTGTCTTAGATCCTTGGAAACTTTGTCACAGCTGGATGCATAACATGTGTTTACATACCTGTTTGCATGCTTGCCATCTTGCAAATAGCATCAGCATCACATCTCTTTTTGGTAATATGATTTTCTAATGCTCCATTTGTTTCACTGAAAAATATTTTTCATTGTAAAATGTTTTCGGATGAAAATGATTTCAGGAAAATGATTTTTTTTTTCTTCTTCGTGTTTGGTTGCATTCTGGGAAATGTTCCGGAAAATATTTTACAGTATTGTGTGAAAGATAGAGCAGAAAGGGTGGGGGTGAGGCGTGTTTTTTTGGAAAATGGTTTACGAAAAAAAAATTCGTAAACCATTTTTCAAATTTTAACAAAAGATTTTTTCGATTAACGGAAATTATTTTTCGTTTGATCATCATTTTACAGTGAAACAAACACCTGTAAAACTTTTTAGCGGGAGCATATTAATTTCTTGTCTTTAATAATATACCTGAAATGTCACATCATTTTATAATATTTTATACAAAACATAAAATACATCTATCTATGTATGAAATAGACTCTTTTTGTCAGAGTCACAAGTATCTGATAATTCTTAAGGCAAAAACAATATTTAGCAAAACAGAAATACAAAAAACATGGGCACAATAAGGCTTTATATGCATGTGATTGGTCATCAGATCAGAACCTTTTGATTGATGGCTCATTAGCTCCCAAGTCCCAATAAATTTTGGGTCCCCTTCACGTGATTTTCTCATGATGTTAAAATCGGCTCAGACTAGTCAATGACTAAAGAACGCTCCCGGGCCACATATCACATTTGCTGATATTATATTTTCTTAATCAATCCAAGCTAAGTAAGTATGTCATCAAAACACTCCCGGGCTCTTGTATTTTTGTTTTTATTTCTTATGATTAGAAACATTTGACATGTGAAATAAATGGAGCCCTGCAATATTATTTATGGCCTCAATTAACGTGCTTCCTAAATAAAGTTTCTGAGACCGACTGATAAGACTTGACTAGGTGATAAGATCGAAGCTGTGGACCTTCTCTCTCTTGTCGAATTTGTTTGTTTGTATTTTCTTTTCCTATGAACCTACCATTTTCATTATATTTTTAGTGGGGTCCTGGCAAAAATGTGAAATTGGACACATTTTCACAAGTTTAGTGCGTGTTTGGTACACGTAACTCAATCTGTGTTTGGATTAAATCCAGAAAATTTATTTTTACTTAATGAGGATTTAAATCACTTGAATTTTTATGTGGGTCCCATTTTGAGTTCACCCCTTCACCTGTTTTTGAATCCAATCCGACATAACTCAATTTTTTTGTGGGTCCCAGTTTAACCGTTGTTGGGCCCATTATTCTTTTCTCCCATTTTCTCTCTCTCTCCTCCACTGCTTCTCTGCCTCTCTCTCTCCTCTCGGCCATTAAACCAGACCCCGTACGCCCTTCCTCTCCCAAACCCCATATTCTCTCTCTTCATTACTCTCGGCCAAACCCCCTCACTGCTCAACACCACCGGCCAGACCCCCAAATCACTCACCGATTCCGAATCTCCAAGAAGACCGAGATCTGTGTTGTTAAAGAATAGCAAACCTGATCCGGGGATGAGACATTGCTTGGATCGGTAACAGCTGGTGGTCCTGCTCTTCAGTTGTTTTGATCGGTACCGGCTGGTCGTTTTTGATAAAAATCCCGCTAGGTCTGGCCAATTTGGCTTCCGTCGTGATCGGCGAAGTTGGCCAATTTGGCTTCCGTCGGATGATTGTGATCTTGACCTCCAAGACCGACGGGAAGGCCGCGAGGAATGAAGTTGATCTGTTCAGGCAGTACATTGGGGAGGTGGGGGAGAAGTAAAAAGGGGGTACTGGGTGTGGGGAAAAAAAAAGAAAGAAAAAAGAAATATTGGTGTACTGGGTGGTGGGATTACTTCTAAAAACCAAAACTAACACAATTTTTTTTTTAAATTGTGATTTCAGTTTGAAACCAAAACTTACCAAACAGAATTTTTTTTACAATCTTGAATTCAAATTAGGATTAAAGTTCTAACTTCAATAAAGTAAAAAATCACGAAACCAAAACAGAAAACAAAAACACGTACCAAACAGGCCCTTAGTGATGTGTTTTTATTTTATTTTTACTTATACAATAATTCTACAGAGACAACAAAAAATTCACTAAAAACTTCAAAAACTGCTTGGAAGATAATAAAATGATATCAATAATGAGTTCAAATAAAAATTACTAAAAAGTTGTTAACTTTATGAAATATATTGTACTTGTAATATTGCTCTTACTTATAACGAGTTTTTACCAAACAGTGCTACTGAATTAGTATTGTTAGGTAGGGAAGGATGATTGGTATGTGACTTCCTGTGCTAGCTATAACTAATGAGGAAGAGGTGCTTTTAAGATTAATTGGGGGATGATAAATGGTAGTCTTCAATTTTGGCATTAGATAATTTGCATAGTATTGTCTCGTGAACATATACATATATATGCATGGCTGTCATACCATGTATAAAATCCATAAAGTCCACTGCTCATTCGGTTCTCCGTGATCAATGCCTCTAATTGGGGATGTCAACCTGATACAACATGTAGTTAATTTACTGTTCATTTGTAATTGGAGGAAGCTGCTTTTTCGATTTTTCACTGATATGTTTGATAGTTTTTTTGTCCGATAGCTTATGTACAATTTTTTAAAACCTCATTTTTTTTTTAATAGGTAATGGCATACGTGACCGTGGCTGCAGTGGCTGCTGCTGCACAATCATCAGTGATTGCGAAGTTGGGGCAGCCAGACCTGCAATGGATGCAGATATGCAATATGTATGGGAAGTTCTGTAACCAAGTTGGAGAGGGATTAGCTAGTGCACTATTTGTTAGCCTTAGCATGGTTGTCATTTCTTGTATGTCTGCTTTCGGCCTATTCCGCTTGTATGGTGGGAACAAGGGCAAGAGCAGCGCAAGCTGGTAGGTTTTCTGTACTCTCGGATGTAACTAATTCACCTACCTATAGTTATGTAATCTGGAGGCCTTCTATGTATTAAGATCATGAAAAGGTTGGCCTTGTGAGTTGTGACACTCTACAAATACAGCAATAAATTAAGGTTGGGTTTCTGTGTATATAGAGTTGTGTTAATAAGTATTTTTGTTTATTAGTTAGAAAAAATGCCATATCATATTGAATATTATACATGTATAAGTATTTTGTCTATAAAAAATAAAACACTTCTTATCATATTATAGATTGGATTTAAAAACGTAAGTGTGTATTGTATTACTCTAAGATATTATCTCAATGACAAAATGGACAATGACCAATTAGTTTGCATACTCCTTTCAGAATGGGTTTGGGCTTACACGTCTCAGGTTTGGGCTTGAGGCATATATTTTCAACTTCTCATTGAAAATGGTTGTGGCCACGTCTCAATGGACTCTACAAAAACTGGAACTCAGTCAAATGGAAAAGAAGAATCAAACTTGCCCAAGTCAGAAAATGTTTGTTGTTCTTTCTTGCAACAATGACGAAATTCAATACATCCTTATGCATTTTTTTTAGATAACTGAATGTTAGAAATTACTCAAATTACTTAAAAGAAAATTACAAACACTAAGACAGATTTCCAGGGGGCCCGGCAGGTTTTGGTGAAGTGATAAAATCCTAAGGATTAAGGAAACCACCCTATATTTTACAAAGCTCTTGTGTTTCAGAATTTGATTCCAAAACCAACCCTGTGAGTACATTTTAATTGCAAATTGCAATCATCGATTAAACATTGCCCTTTTCTGTCACCTTATGGAATCTGGTGATTCTATTTGTATTTGTTATCCTATGCACCAACCTAGTATTACAAATGAAATATTTAATATTGGCAGTTGTCAGTATAATAAGAAGTTAAATGCATTTGACTAATAAGCCAAACTCAGGCACAATAAGCCCAAATGATTGTCGTATAATAAATTCCAAAACTTGAGTTCATACCGTTTGCACTTAAATATGTTCACAGGCCATTGATATAGACATGATAGTAATCGGGTCATGACATATAAATAGGCTTTTGTATTGTAACTTCAGTGATTTGATGCATTGATAACTCTCTTCAAATTCTCAATTGATGAAACTTATAAACGTTTGATTGAACTCCACCTTAAAAAAGAATATTCTCATTATGTTATTGAGTAATTTGAGTCTCTCTCTCTCTCTCTCTCTCTGAATCAGTTGATTATATGATTGATATGGACAATAAGTATATATGAAATAATGAAATGAATGATTAAATGGTAAATGATTCTCGACACTTGAAAATTTATTTTATTCAAATATATGTTTTTATTTATTATGTTATTTTCTCCCTTTTTACGATTTATAAAGAACCATTTCATGAATCTTTTTGTCAACGTGGTTAATAGGAAATAACAATTGTTACTAAAGGCACAATTCTAAAATATGTTTTATTCGTAAGTTGATTGATTAGGTTGACTGGTCCCTAAGTAAATCGAGTTAAAGTCATTATCGTTGTTCTAGATTTTCCCAAGTAGATCAATAGTTGAGTTCAACAAAAAATATCAAGATGTATGTGAATTAGTCAAGTTGAAAAGTGCCAACCAAATAACACACACTCAAATCTTAATATCATTTTCAAGAAATTCCTCCTTATAATTCAAAATATGGAATTAATTTTGGCACCGAAATTAGGCACCGTGGGAACCAAAGATTCGAAAAGTAGCCTATACTGTGCACGTGGTAGTGGACCGTGTCGGACCGTGGCGGACACGTGCCTCATTAGCTGACGTATATAAATCAATACTATACTCTACATCGCAGACCACACAACCCAACCAAACAAACCAACCAAAATCAATTCACTATTTGACTTTCACTTTCCACAAAACCCACATACCTCATTGGTCCACCAAAAACACATAGGTCCACACACGATAAGCACTCCCTCTCTCACATATTTCTGGTAACTTCACCGCCTCTCTGACCAACCATTCTCTCTCTCTTTTTCTCTCTCGCGCGAACCCTAAAAAGAGAAAATAATAAAAAAAAAAAAGAAAGGAAAGAAATTGAAGTGGCGGATTGAGCTAGCGAGTTCAAAAGATGTCTGAGAAATTCTCGGCAGCGCTTAGGATTGGAGATCTGAACGATTTCATAGCACCGTCTCAGGCTTGTATAGTCTCTCTTAAAGGCATCAAAGCCAATCCAACCAAGCCCGATAAGCCTGAGGTTTTTATTTATTTCAATTTCGTTGCTTTTTATAAATAAAATTGATTTAGAATTAGGGGTTTACTTCAAAGTTTTAATCTTTTTTAATTATTGAAATTTTGGTGTAAAAAGGTTTCAATTAGTTCTAAGAAGCAATTGCAAAGTGAACCAGTTAAAATTTCACTCAAGGACTGCTTAGCATGCAGGTAAATTTTTTCTCTTTAATTTTGGGTCTTTTTGCTATGAATTTGATTGAAGGTCTTATTAAGCTTTATATGAAAAAGTATAACTAAAAAGTAATGCAAATTTTGTGATAACTTAAGGGGTTATGTTTTTGATTGAATTAATTAAACTATAGGTTATTGGGGTATGTGGGTTTCACTTGTTGGGTAGTCATGACTCAAACTCAAGTGGTTTCGTGGAGCTTTTATTTATTTATTTTATTTTTCATGGGGTCTTGTGGTTTTGCCTTGCTGCTTCTTGGCCAGTTTTGTTATCATCACTTTTGTTAAGTCCAACTTATGATGGAATAGTTTAGAGGGTTTCCTAGTTGGTTTTTGAAACCCAATATCCGCTAGTATAACCGGGTTATAAGCTGGGCACAATGGGGAGTTCCTTAGAAGTTATTGAGAAAATAAAATATTGTTGCTCATGTGTATTCCTTAAACGAAAGCAGTTTGGTGATTACGTACGATGTGAGGAAGAATAGGAAAAGAAGTAGGGAGGTGCAATAGACCCTATAAATAGGGTGGTCGAGTAGCCTTGGTGTCTGAGAGAGTTGGAAGACAAAGATTTGACTAGTGAGAGAATTAGACACTAAGCTTTGTCTAATGTGTTAGTGTGAGGGCACCTTTGGGTGTGTTAGGGTTTTAGGTTAGTTTATGTTGTGAGTTTTCTGAGAGTTTATGTGTGGTTGGTGTTAGAATTATGGTTAAATGATTAAATTCACCATTTCCTAACAGTTTAAGTTTTTGGGACAATCGGTAATTTATAATGTTATTAGAGTAGGAGGTCCTGAGTTTGAACCCTGTTTCTACTTTATGTCCCATTCTAACACTCCCCTACACATGAGGAGGAGTGTTACAATTCTTGTTAAATGATTAAATTTACCATTTCCTAATAGCTTAAGTTTTTGAGACAATGATTTATCAGTTGTGATTCCTATTATTGAAAGTGGATTTTTCGTTGGCTTTGTCCATGGATGTAGGCATAGAGTTTGCTAAACCACATTAAATTTTGTGTTGTGGTGCTTGCTATTTATTGTTTTGCATGTGTTTACAACAAATTTTTATTGCAATTACACTTGCATTCTCTAAAATGAAGGCAAGTGTGGTTTTTAACGTCGTTTGTATCATATTTAACTATTCCCATGATTGGGCTTGTTGTAAGAATGAATAAAGTGGATTACTTTTCCCAGCCTTTCTGCTATTCACATGGCTCACCATCTTAGAAATGCTCAGAAATAATAAAAAAATATTAGGTGAATTGTAGACTATGAGTAGATATAGGTTCTACTATACTGCTAATTCTTTTTTTATAAGTAAATGTATTTTATTGAAAAAAAAGGGTTTTTTTTTTTCTTTCATTCATGTTTGCGATAATAAACACGGAAAAACCTAAAAGAAACTATTCTGCTAATTCTTCAAGTTGTCAGGAGGCCAATTTCCAAATTGTTCTTAGAGTAATTGCTTAAGAGACATTTACTTAGAGATTTGGGATAAAATGTTTTAGATGCCAATCTATCACCTATATAAAAAAAGATGCCTATATTTTGTACTTGTATTGGTGACCATCAAGTGGAAAATGTTGTCTCTCTGTTTGATTTGGACAAGTTTTCTTGGTTTTCTCCCCATATCAAGCTTATGATTTCTTTTGACCATGCAGTGGGTGCATAACATCAGCCGAGACAGTTATGCTGGAGAAGCAAAGTTTGGATGAGTTTCTTGCTAATGTTAATAAAGGGAAGACCGTCATTGTTTCACTCTCACCCCAGTCAAGAGCTTCCCTTGCTGTTCATTTTGGCATCTCTCCACTGCAGGTGAAACTGACACTGTTTATTCTGTTTTTACTGCTTTCATTTACTTGTATTCTTCATATGGTTGAAGATGAGTTAAATTTATAACTGCCATTTTTCTTTGTTGTGTTGAAGTTTAGTCTAACTATGGTCTATGCCTCAAGTTCTCATTAGTTAGCAGTGAAAGGGAAAGTCTTGACTCTTGAATCACTCACATTCGCTTCTAACAGTGAGGTCTTCATTTTTTTTCTTCCAGGTTTTCAAGAAACTCACAACATTTTTTAAATCCTTGGGAGTAAAGGCAGTTTTCGATACAAGTTGCAGTAAAGACTTAACCCTTATTGAATCTTGTAATGAGTTCATCAGTGGGTACAAACAAAGCCAATCAACTGATGATGAAAGGTGTAATTTGTCACTGCCCATGATTTCGTCAGCATGTCCAGGTATAAATGTCAGCCTACAATTTTCCTGTGATGCTATTGGACCCATTCTTCCTGCTCTCTCTCCCTCACTCCCTCCCTCCTAAAATAGAAATCCCACAACCCAAAAAAGAAACCTACACTCACACAGACATACAACGCACTGCCACTCTGGTGGTTGCACTTTGAAATATTATTGTGTCTTTTGCATCATGAATGTATTGGACAATTTGTCAAAAAAAGAAAAGAAAAAGTAATGTGTTGGACAGTTTAATGGCTATGTGGTTGCATAGATTGCTGATACAGTATGGAGTCTAGGGCAGAAAATTTCTTATTGATTAGAGAGAATGCCTTAGAGCTTGTCTGACTGTTGTAATAAGGTATTTTGTTAAACTCTTCCTGTAATTGCAGGGTGGATATGTTATGCTGAAAAACAACTTGGATCCTATATTCTGCCTTATATTTCTTCAGTGAAAAGCCCCCAGCAGATAATTGGATCGATCATTAAGCATCATATATGTCGAGAAATGGGTCTTAGGTAATCTATCCAGCCTAATATCAAATCATCTCATTTCTATATCTCAATCATAATTGTGATGTGAAGCATATCTTCTTTTGGAGTTATAGGTTTATAAGAATATTAACATAACCTACTTATCAAAAAAAGAATATTAACATAACCTAAATTGTACTATTTTCTGAGGCTATTACGACTAGGATTAATTTATACTGGTCATGAAATTTCAGCATTTAGAATTAGGTGTTATAAAATCAACAACTATGTGTTCTTAACTGCAGTTTGATAGTCAGTCTTGATTATGAGTTAATTGCTTTATAATAAACTGGTTGGGGTTTATCTCTTGTTCATCACTTATTCAATTTCTAGAGTTTTGCTCTTTACGAGCTTAACCTTGCTGTACCTTAAGTATACTTCTAGTATCCTGTTCTTTATCTTTATTTAATGAAGTTTTATTATTCATCAAAAAAAAAAACTTATCAGGCCAGACGAGGTTTACCATGTAACTGTAATGCCCTGTTATGATAAGAAGCTTGAGGCTGCCAGGGAGGACTTTGTACTTCAAGTGGAATCTCAAAATGATCTTACAATTACAGAGGTAGACTCTGTGTTAACCACAGGGGAAGTTTTAGAATTGATACAGGTGAGATTCTATGTGCACTTCCATTGTTAGAGTGCATTCTCGTAACAACCTGTATCTATGTATATATTAATTTTTTGGGGTTAATTTTTGCAGTTAAAAGCAGTGGATTTTAAAGCCATAGACGAGTCCCCACTAGATAGAATGTAAGAACCACACTGTCCCTCTAAGTTTCCCCTTTTGGCATAGACTCATTTACATATAGTTCTTATGATCTTCCTGCAGGCTGACAAATGTTACTGAAGAAGGGCATCTTTATGGGGTCCATGGAGGCTCTGGAGGTTATGCCGAAACAATTTTTCGATATGCTGCTAAAGCACTCTTTGGAAGGGAAATCGAAGGTCCTCTTGACTTCAGAACAATTAAAAATTCAGATTTCCAAGAAGTGACTCTGGAAGTAAGTTCAGTCCTATCTAATTTTTTTTTTCTTTTTCATAGAGCTCATAGGCATATGGAGAAGGTTCTTGTAAAAAACTAATCTTAACAGAAACCATACTTTTTTGACAGGATATTGGCTTTAGAATTTGATGAGCCCTCTGGTTAGAACTTTTCCTGAAATGAGCCTCATTGGACTTTTATTTCTTAACAGTCCCGGTGTTTTCTACAGAATGTCATATATTTTTCCATAGGGATCAATCTAATAATTAGCTCCAAATCATTTTAATTCTCAGATTACCCATTATGCTTGACCCCTTCTAATTGTTCAATGGACTTTGTGTGCCCTATTGGACTTCTTGCACTACACACATTCAAATTTGTTTTTAATAGATTACATACCATGTATCTGCATTTTTGTGCTCATTGTTATGGGTAAGATATCATGCCATTTCTTAATGTAGGTGGAGGGGAAAACTGTTCTGAAATTTGCATTGTGTTATGGCTTCCGGAACCTGCAAAATGTTGTCAGGAAAATCAAAATTGGAAAATGTGATTACCATTTCCTGGAGATCATGGCATGTCCTGCAGGTATTTTCCATTCTTCCATTTATTTTGAAATATTTTAGATGTGAATAGATAATGTGCTTATTTGGGCTAAATATATTTGGTCTAATTTTAATGTGGAATCTGAAATTTGGATTTGATTAAATAGGTTGCTTGAATGGAGGAGGTCAAATCAAGCCAAAGCCTGGGCAATCTTCAAAGGCGTTAATTCAGTTATTAGAAGCTGTTTATATGGAAAATGTGAGTGTTTATTTGGAGTTCTGAAGTATTTTCAGATGACTTGGTGGTGCTGTTAGATTCCACTTATTGTAAAATTAGACTCACATGTTTAAGTATGTCTTGGTTTATTATATCATGAAACAATCTACTATTGGGGTTGATCCATACCCATCCAGTAATCATACATTGTTGAATATTTTATTTTCATTCTTTTTTTTATAATGTAGGGAACTTTTTTAAAGAAGAGTCCTTTGGACTCGTCTCTAGGCAGTAAAACCTACGGACAACTGACCCTACTTGCTCATTATTGAACTTTGACATTGCTTACCTGTGATAACTCAAGTGTCAATGTTATGTTATTGTCTCCCCAAAATGAACCTTATTGATTCTTGATCTCTACATTTTGAGTTTAGCTCTAGTCCAGGGACATATCTTAATGAATATCTTCCTTCTCCAAACCATTTTGAGTACACAGACATATGAGCAATCATTAATGATGCTTCAAATGCTATGATGATTAAAATGAACTTATTAAAGATGCTCTTGGGTATGAGCATAAATTGCTTAGCCCGTCCGTTAGGGGTAAATGTCCTTGGATTATCCGGAAATTGATTCTAGCTTATGAGGTCAGTTGTCCGTAGATTTTACTATCTAGAGGCGAGTCCAAAAGGACTTTTCTTTTTTTTTTTTTT
Source organism: Fagus sylvatica (assembly GCA_907173295.1). Taxonomy (NCBI): domain Eukaryota; kingdom Viridiplantae; phylum Streptophyta; class Magnoliopsida; order Fagales; family Fagaceae; genus Fagus; species Fagus sylvatica. The sequence goes on from OU015767.1 coordinate 40,041,429, forward strand.
TTAAAAAAAAAAGGGCTTTAGGGGATGATTTCATTTGGCTAGCATGTACTATTATTTTTATTTATATACACAGATTTATTCATTTATTAATTTTGCTGCGCCTCAAACTTCTATTTGACTTTGACTTGAGCATGGTTATGCTTCTATGGATCTAGCTGTTTACGCTTTATTACATTGCAGGTTCTGGTAGCTGATCCTTTCAAGAATCCCCTCGTGAAAAGCTTATATGATGAGTGGCTAGAGAAACCTGGCTCAGAGAAAGCTAAGAGACTCATGCACACAACCTACCACCCGGTGGTAAAAAGCATTACTTCTCAGTTGCACAATTGGTAAAAAGTCTTGCTGTCCTAACCTCTGATTTCATGAATAACGTTCAAACTTCCCAAATTTGTCTCTCAATGGGCCCAACACCTCAGATTTGTGTGAACATCACTTCTTGCTCTGGGAATTGCATCCATGGAGGAGTCCAGTTTTGATAGAGTAAACAGATTTTTTTTTTCTTCTTACTCATGTATATACTTTGTGTTTGACTGTTAGCTAGAGAATGATTATTTATGTGCTTATGTAATTCACCATCTTTTATTATTATTATTTTTTGTATTTTCCTTTTTCACTTATTTTTAAAGTTAAAGGTTCCAAATAAAATTGTCCTCATTCATATATTTTCTTAATGTTCATTATCCATTTCCTCTTGTAACTGACTAAGACAATTGAACAAGTCGAGAATGATAATGGCCTGCTTCTGAATCAAAATTTTTGTCCTTATGTATTTTTTTCCCTCGTTAAAGTAATTTTTTTATGTACCCCATTAAAGTAAATTGGTTGCAATTGAGATGAGAGGAATGCATGTCTTTGTTATGATGGCTGGCAATTAAGTTTTGTCTCTGTTTTTTTTTTTTTGGGGGGGCTTAAGAAAATGCTTAAATATTGTTTCTTAAATCTTAATATACTCGAAAATTGGGTTACTATTTAGCATTTGCTGTAAATCACGATGAAGTGATGGGCAAATATCTCAGAAAGCCTTTTCGATCACTTCCTTTCACAAATCACCTCAATTCAAAAGAACTTTCCCAGGCTATTATTCTCAAATTTAAAATTGTTAACTCATATGCTCCAGTACCAGTTGTCTAACATCAAAGCACCCAAAACACAATCAGGAAATTAAAGCAAAATATCAAACAACCCAATTGAAACATAGAACACATGACATAATGGACAAAACAGAAAGTTAAAGGTGTGGATTTGAAAGTAAAATGAAAGATGCTTTCTTACTTCGCTTCCTTTTTTTTTTTTGTCAATCTTGTGGAAGTCTTAGAGATCCCAATAATAGGGACAGAGTTGAGAGTAGCCATTGGAGTGAAACTTCTAACTGGGTAAGCAAAGAATTGATTATTCTTGTTCAGTTGAAAGAAGCTGGTTGTTGGTGACTTAAAAGCAATAGCCATAGATAACCAAAGATGGCTGTGCCTTGCTGAATATGAAGGGAACACTCAAAATAAAAGGTTCTAACTTCTAACTTTGCTTGAATTTTTACGTGGTGAATTGCACTCAATCTCCGTGATAAGCAATTTTGTTATCATATGGTTAAATCGAATCCATTAGGTCATATGGGATCAAATATGCAAAGAAAAGGCAAAGGTGGTGGAATGGACTTTAGAGATCTCAAAACTTTCGACCTATCACACAAGGGTGGATTCATACAAATAATAACCAGCAAAAATATTTTTAAAATTTTTCAAGCAAAGATTGGTCATAATGCATCATTCACCTGGAGAAGTATATATAATAATAATAGTAGAACAATACGGATATGGGACAGCTTCCCAACACCGAGCACATACAGATAATAATCTTCACTAAAGTTGCATTTGGACTTGAAAATCTAAGATCTAAGAGATTTGAACTTTAGGGATGTTGCTCCAAAAAAAAAAAAAATGATGTTGTTTCACATAATCATTTCAAATAAACAAATCAATAAAGCTTAACCATCCTTAAATTTCATCAATAGAAAAAGGAAATTTATTATTCCATTCAAATCATTTAAACTAAAAATTGAAATCCAAAGACTACTTTATAAGTACTGAATTAACTAAATCATAATAAGAATTAGAAAGTTGCAATTCAAATCATTTAAACTAAAAATTGAAATCCAAAGACTACTTTAGAAGTACTGAATTAACTAAATCATAATAATAATTAGAAAGTTGTTGTAGAAATCAATTTCCACATATATATAAACTGAACTAATACTTATTCTACTCAATTCTGTATATTATAATCAGCCATGGTCCCATGCGAACTTGTACTTGGGGAGATCTGTTGAGGAGGTAGATTACCATTGAATTCAATAAACTCCGCCATGCAAGACAAGTTGTTGGGGTCTTTGGTTTCTTTTTTAAGTGCAGCAAACTTTGTAGAGGCATCTATCGGTGGGATGCTCTTAGATGACAAATCCATATGAACATTGTTAGCCACATCTAGAAATAGTGGATCCTTGCGTGGGTGGCGTCCTGTCACTCGCTTAACTTCTTCTTCACAGTCCAAGACCTGGGAAAAAATCCATATGATATATTAACCACATATTCTTTGTGAATGGAAAAACTATTAAGAAAAAAGAAAAAGAAAAAAAGAAAGTGAAAGCAATTTATGGGAAATCTATTTCATTATATCCATCCATTCTAGCTATTGATATCCAAGAGCTAGAATTTTAGAAATTAGAGACTTAAGAGAGGTAATTCCAAAGCATGAGACACTGATACAAACATTCAACTGAAATCCAATACTATTGGTGGCTTACCTTTACTCTCACTTCCATAAGTATAGTTTTAAATTTGCTGATCTTGAAATTAAGATCGTCACACTTAATTATCTCCGCATACGCTTCCAATAGTAACGCAGGGACTTCAACACTAATCTCTTTAAGCTATAAAGAATCATAAAAATAAATAATTAGGGCTGTAAAGAATCATAAAAATAAAGAATTAGGATATTGATAGTGAGAGTGTTTAATTATCTTTAACAATCAGCATTACCTTTTCCTCATTACTCTTCTCCTCTTCTCTTTTTCTTTTTCTATAGCGTTGAGTTGTTATTCGATTTTTTTTCATCCCTAAGTCAAAAAAAGTATAAATTAAAAAAAAAATAAAAAATCCAACATGATAATAAGCTGTGTGGAACTAAATAATTAAAAAAGTTGGCGTAGAACTATTAAGAAACACACATACCGTATTTTTTTTTTTTTTTTGTATATGTAGCAAAATCTATATTCTCAGACTCAGTGATCTCCATCTGATCTCCCTCATTACCAATACCTACAGTAATTAAATGAATGGGGTGCCTTATAATTTGGAGGAATATATCGAATCACTTAAATGTTAAACTAGATCTGATTGATTTATGCATGGGGACTATCTAATATAGAGAATTAATAGAAGCAATTACCATATATATATAATCTCCATGCCTATAATAACATTATAATGTATATATAAATTACGAGGGTGCCTATTGAAACCAAACAATCAAACTAATAAATATATATACATCAATTACCAGAAGCATGGTTCTCGTCGGAATTAGTAAGAGTCATTGGATTCGGATCCAACGACGGAGGAACCAGCGACACATCTGGAGCATTCTGCAACGACTCCGACTCCATATAGTTGGAGTCGATGGAGTTGATATTGCTGGTGCCACAGTCGATGGAGTTCTGGACTGCATAACACTTGGAGTTAATATTGCTGGTGCCGGAGTCGATGGAGTTGTTGAGTGTAACACTCGGAGTAGCAAAGGAGTTGATATTTTGACTCATTGCGTTTGTCTGAAGAAAGAGAGAAAGAGAGAATTATCAAAACCTAGTCTTTGTCTAAAGAAGAGAGAAAGAGAGAATTGTGTTTGGCCCTCTCTATTGTCCTAACACTAAATAAATACAGGGCTCACCGACTTTCTGTTGTCCTAACACTAAATGTATACAAGAAACCTCCTATTTGAATTTGACAAAGAGCTAATAAAGAGCTCCCCTGCCCAATGTCTTGCGTGCCACGTAATGGTTAGGTGTATTTAATTTTAATGCCATGTAAATTGTGTGTAACAAAACTAAGATAGATTTTTACCACAAATTCTGCAAAGAATTTTTTTCGTGTGCCAAGGCTCTTACACTAAGGGTCCGTTTGGCCCCCCAGTTTCACGGAGAAAAAGAACGTTTTTAAACAAAAACGTGAAAATCATGTGTTTGGCCCCATGATTTTAAAATAACTGCGTTTTTTAAAACGTGAAAAACTTCCGTTTTGAAACTGGAGCAGGTACCCTGCTTTTTTTAAAACGCCAAATTTAAGTCTCATATCACGTTTTCGCACCGCACACTCTTATGGTCCAAATTCTTAAAATATCCTCAAACATTTGCTTAATGACCAAAATACCAGTGTAAAAATTGCACAAAATCCTCACTTTTGTGATGGAGAATTTGTAGTGAACAAATTGCCACAAGATGAGGAGAAAGAGAGTAAATCAAGTGAGAAATAGAAAAGAGAAGAAAAAAGAAAACAAAAAAATTAGAAAAAGAAAGAGAAATACAGTATACTAATAGAGAAGACATTGAAATTAAAGGCTTGAAGCTTGAGCAGCTGGGTTTTGGTTTCGCTTTGGCTTCTGCGTGTGAACTGAGCTCTAGTGTTGTTTTATCTTTTTTTCTTTATTTTGTTTTTTGATAAAGTTTGACAGTGGGCCAACTGCTTCCCATTAAAGTTGTTAGTTGTTAATTACCACTTTTTTGTTTTTTTTTTAATAAGTTTTTTATAAGCATCTAAGCAAGAGTACTATACTTGAATTTTAAAGTTGCTGATTGACAATTGCGTACTGACATGGAAAAGTGATGGCTATGACCCATGGGACCTTAAGAGTACTGTACTTGATTTTATTTTATTTTTAAGATTATAATTAAGTACTTTTTAGTAATTTGCACACAAAATAACAGTTTTAGATTAAAATTATCCAAACGCTCAATTGATAGAAATCACACTTTTTAATAAGTTTTACCAAACGCTTAAATGTGATTTTCAAAATCGTGTTTTCAAAACGTTCAGTTTAAAATCGTTATTTTTAAAAACGCACTTTTTCAAACAGCTCACCCAAACGACCCTAAGATAAATTTACCACAAATTCTGCAAATATATATATATATATATATATATATATATATATATATATATATATATATATATTTTTTTTTTTTTTTTTTTTGTGTACCCGATTAAAGTAAATTGGTTGCAATTGAGATGAGAGAATGCATGTCTTTTTTATGTACCCCAACATCAAAGCACCCAAAACACAACCCAGGAAAAATAAAACAAAATATCAAACGACCCAATTGAAACATAGAACACATGACATAATAGACAAAACAGAAAGTTAAAAGGTGTGGATTTGAAAGTAAAATGAAAGATGCTTGCTTACTTCGCCTCTTTTTTTTCTTTTTCTTTTTTGTCAATCTTGTGAAAGTCTCAGTGATCCCAACAATAGGGACAGAGTTGAGAGTAGCCATTGGAGTGAAACTTCTAACTGGGTAGGCAAATCTTTGAGAAGAAAACGGAGAAAAGAATTGGTTTCAGGGTTATTCATTTTCAGTTGAAAGAAGCTGGTTGTTAGTGACTTGAAAGCAATAGCCATAGAAAACCAAAGATGGCTGTGTCTTGCTGAATATGAAGGAAACACTCAAAATAAAGGGTTCTAACTTCTAACTTGCTTGAAGCTTTATTTGGTGAATTGCTCAATCTCCATGATAAGCAATTTTGTTATCATATGGTTAAATTGAATCCATTAGGTCATATGGGATCAAATATGCAAAGAAAAGGCATAGGTGGAATGGGCTATAGAGATCTCAAAGCTTTCGACCTATCACACAAGGGTGGATTCATACGAGAGATTAAATTCAATAAGGAGCCGGTGTAAAGGCAGACTTTTACACCCTCCAATAACATCATGCCATATCAGATTTTTGTAAATTATTGCAAATTAAAGAGTAGTGAGTTCCACACATAATCACAGCGTCAAAAAAGCAAAAATCCAAACCAAGCGTACACAGAGATACCCAATCAAGAAGTCATCGATCCTGAAACGTCCGACGACACTGCTGGAGTCTCAAAAATTCGTTGGAACCGCCGTGGGACACTTCTTTAAATTTTCTAACCCTTTACAAAAAATACTACACAGATTTGGCCACTAAAACAAAAGCACTACCCAGATCTTCATTTACAAAACCACATCTTAAGGAAGAAATGACTTTCATTTGAATGTGGCCTTAACGTTTGACATTTGCAAGGCATAATGATGTCTAGATACATTAGGAGTATTTGTGTCTTTTATTGGATAAAGATATGGCAGGATTGCCAATGATTCACTGATGAAAGAATAGAGGGCCAGCTTCACGGTTTTAACAAACATAAACTTCGATCAAGCATGAATGATCACGGTGTGTCGCTGCAAATGATAAGATCTTCATCGAATGCTCCAGTAAGTGATTCAAACCAGCAGTTCGAATCTAAAATTTGAACCCCAATTCAAATTTCCAGAATAGCAAACTGAAGCTTTCAAGGACTGTTTTCGAACACTTGGTGAACCCAGAAAATTCAAAGCTTCCAGTACAATCTAAGGAGAAATTTGCCAAAAATTGAACCTCTCACAATTCAAACTCCCAAACCAGACCAGAAAATTTAAATAAAAAACCATTCACCCAAAACCCGAAACCCATAAAACCCAAACAAATTTATTTTGGTAGTGTTTTTGTTTTGGTGGCCAAATCTGGATAGTGTCGTAGTGTTGTGGGGTTACAAATTTAAATAAGTGCCCAATGCTTGAAGATCTGGACTACAACACCATGCACACGGCGGTTCCAACGGATTTTGAAGACTCTAGAGGTGTCGCCAGACGATTTCAGGATCGGCGGCATCTTGGTTGGGTACCTCTGTGTACGCTTGGTTTTGGTTCTAGCTTATTAGAGGCTGTGATTGTGTGTGGAATTCACTATTCTTTAATTTGTAAAAATTTGCAAAAATCTGATATGTTATAATGTTATTGGAGGGTGTAAAAGTGTGTCATTACACCGGCTCCTTATTGAATTTAATCTCTTCATACAAATAATAACCAGCAAAAATATTTTTAAAATTTTCATTCGTAGAAGCAAAGATTGGTCATAATACATCATTCACTTGGAGAAGTATATAATAGTAATGGGAGAACAATACGGATATGGGACAGCTTCCCACACCGAGCACATACAGATAATAATCTTCACTAAAGTTGCATTTGGACTTGAAAATCTAAGATCTAAGAGATTTGAACTTTAGGGATGTTGCTCCAAAAAAAAAAAGTAGTCATGTTTCACATAATCATTTCAAATAAACAAATTAATAAAGCTTAATCATCCATAAATTTCATCAATAGAAAAAGGAATTTTATCATTCCATTCAAATCATGTATTATATAAACTAATAGGTGAAGCTTTAACTTTTTCCCTAAAGATGCCACATCAGATTTCCTATTTCCACACCCTTCCTCCTCACCCATACCTCTAATTAATTAATTCTCCCACTCTCATCTTTTAACATTTACCTCTATTTAATTCTCTCATTTTTCATAGGCTTTTTCTCTTCCTCACATCTTCTTCTACCTCACCTCTTGAACTCTCTCACCTCTTCATCTCCCTCACCTCCTCATCTCTCCAATTGATTGCACCACAATCTCCTATTTAAACACCTTTGTGTGGTTTCCAAAGTTTCATGTTCGATTGCCTTTGTGGGTTTGTTCCTATCATCATGTATTTTTTTTTGTGTAGGTTGTATAGGATGTTATTATACACAGTTGAGTAAGCGTTTGATAATACCAAGGAATAATAGGTGAAGCTTTAATTTTTTCCCTAAAGATGCCACATCAGATTTCTTATTCCCACACCCTTCCTCCTCACTCATACCTCTAATTAATTAATTCTCCCACTCTCATCTTTTAACATTTACCTCTATTTAATTCTCTCATTTTTCATAGGCTTTTCCTCTTCCTCACATCTTCTTCTATTCATCTCCCTCACCTCCTCATCTTCCCAATTGATTGCACCACAATCTCCTATTTAAACACTTTTGTGTGGTTTCCGAAAGTTTCATGTTCGATTGCCTTTGTGGGTTTGTTCCTATCATCATGTATTTTTTTTTGTGTAGGTAGTATAGGGTGTTATTATGTACAGTTGAGTAGGCGTTTGATAATGCCGAGGAATAGCCAAATGCATTCTTAAAAGAAAGTTATTTGCCTCCCCTATGATTCTCATTTTTGTTTTCGTATTATCGATCTTGGTTTGCAATTGCTAAAGGCCCATAATGAAGATTCAAAAGGCGAAAGAAATCTTATTTCAAAACAAGGAAGAAAAAACGTGAATGAAAAAGGCAAATTGGAACAAGCAATTGAGAGAGAGCCATATGTAGAACACATTGAGAACTATTTTATGTTAATACTAAAAAAAGTTTTAGTTTATATTTTTTGGGTGTCCAACTCCTAATAGGATTGTTGATTTAATATATATTTTTTTCTTCTTATGATTGAATGTGTTTTTCTTTTTCTTTTTGGATTGAATTGGTTCATGTAAACGCTAATAGATAATGATTCCATGAATATTGATGAAGCTTTTGTCCCTTGGTTTATACTAAAAAAAAGTTTTAGTTTAAATTTTTTTTAGTGTCTAACTCCTAATGAATTACAGATTTAACAATATATATATATATATATATATATATATATATATATATATATATATATATATATATATATATATATATATATATATATATTATGTATATTATATATAGGAAGACAATAAAAAATACATACGTTTCAGATTTCAAAAAGAAAAGAGAGACAGAGTTTTATTAGGGCTAGGTCTTTGGTGGAAGAGGACAATAATGAAAGAAGCTTTTGTCGAAACTGGACACGATTCTAGTGAGGTCATGCTCCTTGGTGCCAATATCAAAGACAGCCCTATTACTACTACCAATTATATTCAGTCCAAACAACTACCACCTGATCGTGTCGATGTCAAAAACAACCCTAGTACTAGTACCAATTATCTTCAATCAAAACAACTACCACCTGATCATAATGGAGAACTTGATGTCGTCCATCACTCCCATGCCCATGCTCTAAAGAGAATCAAGAGAGGAAAGGGTATACTTTGTTTTTCACTTTAATTTTTTTTTTTTCAACTTTTTTCTTTACTTTTGTGCATGCATATATTTGGATGAATTCTGTCTCAAAACGTTCACAATTTTTACTACGTTGTTTCAAGTTCAAATTGAATTCTCGTTAGTGGATTTTGGTGTGGCGCGTTTTATTCCTTTGATTATACATTACAATTTTTTTTTTCCTAGTAAAATTCTAGGTACTTTTATGATATTTATCATGCAACCAATTATGTAAGATTACGATTTTTTTTTTTCTCTTTTGAGTTTAATGTGGTATTTGTTCCTATAAATAATATATATAAAAAAATAAAACCAATCTTGGGACTATTATCTATCACAATAAATAAATAAAACCACCCCACTCAAATTAAATTCAAAATAATTACCTCCCTTACAATTGCTATGTGAATATTTAGATAAGTTGTTCTACTAACAGATTACTTCTCTCCACTAAAATTGATGATACAAATTTTTGGGAAGAATTAGGATTTAGGAGCACAACACAACTTATCTGAAAATTCACATAGCAATTGTAAGGGAGGTAATTATTTTGAATTTAATTTGAGTGGGGTGGTTTTATTTATTTATTGTGATAGATAATAGTCCCAAGATTGGTTTTATTTTTTTTATATATATTATTTATAGGAACAAATACCACATTAAACATAAATATCATAAAAGTACCTAGAATTTTACTAGGAAAAAAAAAATTGTAATGTATAATCAAAGGAATAAAACGCGCCACACCAAAATCCACTAACGAGAATTCAATTTGAACTTGAAACAACGTAGTAAAAATTGTGAACGTTTTGAGACAGAATTCATCCAAATATATGCATGCACAAAAGTAAAGAAAAAAGTTGAAACAAAAAAAAATTAAAGTGAAAAACAAAGTATACCCTTTCCTCTCTTGATTCTCTTTAGAGCATGGGCATGGGAGTGATGGACGACATCAAGTTCTCCATTATGATCAGGTGGTAGTTGTTTTGACTAAAGATAATTGGTACTAGTACTAGGGTTGGTTTTGATATCGACATGATCAGGTGGTAGTTGTTTGGACTGAATATAATTGGTAGCAGTAATAGGGCTGTCTTTGATATTGGCACCAAAGAGCATGACCTCACTAGAATCGTGTCCAATTTCGACAAAAGCTTTCTTCATTGTTGTCCTCTTCCACCAAAGACCTAGCCCTAATAAAACTCTGTCTCTCTTTTCTGTTTGAACTCTGAAACGTATGTATTTTTTATTGTCTTCCTATATATAAATACTCTAAAGCAATTATTATATATATATATATATATATATATATATATATATAATATAATAGAAGCAATTACCATATATATATATATATAATCTCCATGCCTATAATAACATTATAATTTATATATAAATTACAAGGGTGCCTATTGAAACCAAACAATCAAACTAATAAATATATATACATCAATTACCTGAAGCATGGTTCTCGTCGGAATTAGCAAAAGTCATTGGTTTCGAATTCGACGACGGAGGAACCAGCGACACCGCATCTGGAGCATTCTGCAACGACTCCGACTCCATATAGTTGGAGTCAATGGAGTTGATATTGCTGGTGCCGGAGTCGATGGATTTGTTGAGTGTAACACTCGGAGTAGCAAAGGAGTTGATATTTTGACTCATTGTGTTTGTCTGAAGAAAGAGAGAAAGAGAGAAAGAGAGAGTTATCAAAACCTAGTCTTTGTCTGAAGAAGAGAGAAAGAGAGAATTGTGTTTGGCTCTCTCTGTTGTCCTAACACTAAATAAATACAGGGCTCACCGACTTTCTATTGTCCTAACACTAAACGTATACAAGAAACCTCCTATTTGATTTTGACAAAGACCTAATAAAGAGCCCAATGTCTTGCCTGCCACGTAATGGTTAGGTGTATATAAATTTTAATGCCAAGTTAATTGTGTGTGACAAAACTAAGATAGATTTTACCACAAATTCTACAAAGACTTCTTTTCGTGTGCCTAGGCTCTTACATGCACTAAGATAGATTTTTACCACAAATTCTGTAAGGAATTTTTTTTGTGTGCCAAGGCTCTTACACTAAGATAGATTTTACCACAAATTCTGCAAATATTTTTTTTGTGTGCCTAGGCTCTTACACTAAGATAGATTTTACCACAAATTCTGCAAATATTTTTTTTTTTTGCGCGCCTAGGCTCTTACACTAAAATAGATTTTACAGCAAATAATGATTAAAGGGTTTTTCTTTAAACAAACCTGACGGACCCTATATAAATAGCACTACAATAGGAAGCTAATGCTATATTATTCACTCTTCTCTTATTTGTTTGTCAAGCTCTATAAGTTTTCCACTCTTTTCTTATTCGTCTTTCAAGCTCTACAAGTTTAATTTTCAGTTGAGTTTATATTTTTTTCTTTCTTCTAATAATTTTAAAGGGGTTATATTAATGTATTGAGTTATTAATTTTATTGTATCAATTGTGACAGTTATGGAGAGGGAGATGCTACCATCTTCAAGTGCTAAAGGTGATGAAGAGAGAAAAAGAAAGAATCGAGAAGCTGGAAAACGGGCAAAGAGTAAAAAAGATCAACGAATGAAAGACTTGGTGAATGAAAAAGCTTCATTGGAGAAAGAGAAGTTGAGGATTAGTGAATTGCGGTCTAAAATTGGGGAAAAGCAAAAGGCAATCGACTTGAAGAAGGCAGATTTGAGTGCTGAAAAGGATGAATATAATCAATATTACAAATTATTATTATTATATCTTGAGAAGCTTGGCATATGATCTTGTGACCAACTTCCTTTGCTTCTATCCATCATGGTTTTCGCTCCATTAACTAGTATGACCTATGTTTAGATTACATAATTGAAGTATTAGAAAATAAAGTTTATCCAGTGTTATTGATGTTTTTTTAGTTGATGGTTTTCTATATTAGTTTGTACGTGTGGATCTGTTCTTGATAACTTGTGTTAATGTGACGCACTTTTAAGATTTTTTTTTTTTGGTAAGACATGCTTATCAAGCTTGTAAATAAATTAATTTGTGATCTAAGTTAAAATTAATTGGTAGTAAGAGTCAATTTATATGGAGTGATGGAAAGGTCTATGTTGCTACAAGATTGGTGGTGGTATGATGTGAATCTTCATATATAGAGGTTCATAAAATAAAAAGAACAAAGAAAAGATCATGTGTTTGCGCTAGCTAGTGTGGTAAGAACAACCCATACCTTTATGTAAGGGATTTCTCACGTATGTGGTGATTGAAAAATTATGCTATTACACCATGTAATAATAATAATTACTTTTATTATTAGGTCAAAAACTCAGAAAAAAAAAAAAAAAAATATATAATATATATATATATATATATATATTATATATATTATATATATTGTTAGATGAGATTCAAACTCGAGTCTTCATCATTTGAGTCTAATTGTTTTTGCCAGTTGAGTAAACCAAAATCCACAGGTAGACCCAATATTATCAAAGTATAATCTTTGAATTTGATTTGACTTATTGATTTGGGGAGATATTCTCCGTAGGAAGCAGTTGAAGATTGTTGACTTGGATTCTATTACTGTTTTGGTAATTATTGATTTTGGGAGATACTTTCAGCAGGAAGTAAATGACGATTTTTAAGGATTTGTTCTAAAATTAATTTCATGTAGTTAACGTTGTGGTGAACAAGACAAAGATTCAATTGGTTTAACTTTTACCTGATTTATTTTACGTACTGTCACTGGTTAATTGTGTTATTTTAATTATGTAATTAGTTGTGGTTGATTTCATTGCTCGCAAAATATGTTTAAGATCGAGCCTAACACTAATCATATGTCAAAATTTTATCCAACATCTACTTCTATCAAATTTATTTATGAGTATTGTTCTAATGGAATGTTTAATTATAGAATAAAATTTATATTCAATTAGAAAATATATATAGATACAACCGGCTGAGTTATTCTATTTCTAATAAATATCAACTTCTTACTAACACTACACTTCCAATTGTAATAGGATATCAATTTCTTAAATCTTCTATTTCTAATAGAACACAAGCTTCCTACTAGCACCTACACTTCCAATTGTAATAGGATATCAATTGCTTAAATCTTCTATTTTTAATGGAACACAACTTCCTACTAACACTACACTTCCAATTGTAATAGGATATCAATTTCTTAAGTATTCTATTTCTAGTAGAACACAATCTCTATAGGCTATATATATATTGGCATAGGTTGTGAGTGTGACCCAACAAAAGTCACAATTAATTCTTTCTCGAGTTGTTGTTAGCATAGAATCTTCCAAACATGTCAACCAATCCCACCATTCGTATTCATGGAGAACTAGTTTTTGATGTGCAGCAGCGAAGGGAGCCCCTCCAGCTACCTCTCCAGCAACCGTCTGATTGGTTCCTAATCAGATTTCACATTAACAATATAGTGCTAAGGAAGTTCTACAAGGACGACAATCTTGATGAACCACCATTGACTTCCTACGAAGAAACATACCACCAGTGTGAAACTGGCTGGCTTCCAAAACATTGGGTGTTGATGTCGCACGATAATGGTTATCACATGTCCACTTTACTTCTTCACTTGGATATCCCAAATAACGATCTTGCTGTGATGTTACAAAAAATAGTAGATGTTGCTGTAGGGATTGTTGTAGAGGCCGGGACATCAAGGATGCAACAATCCATTGATGTTTTGATAACGTACACCACAACGGAGTGCATAGTAATACAATTGCCCGACTCTATCCCAGAGATTGAATCCTCCATTGACGCATTGGAGAACGTAAATACAATGGACATTGTTGTGGACATTGTTGAAAAGGACGCATTCGAGAACATTGTTGAAAAGGACACATTCGAGGACTCTATTGAAAAGTGTATCATTTGCCTAGAAGAGTGGGAGAATGGTGACCTAGCTTATCAATTGCCATGCTTCCATGTCTATCACAGTGATTGTATTGACAGATGGTTGGAGGATAATCAAAGCTGTCCTATGTGCCGATATTCTATGCCGTCATATTGAGTATGAAAACTAAGATTCGATTAATTTCTTGATTAGTTTTCGTTTCTTTGTTAGGGTTATACATGGTTGTTGCTCAATTTTCTTTATTTTATTTTAGCCATTGTGGACCACAAGTTTGATGAGGACTGAAAGAGTGTTTGAAATTTTTAGATTAATCTGTTCCTAATTTATTGTTTGTTTGGGTGGGGATGAATATTTCAAGAATTTTATTCAAGATGCTTCTTTTTAACTTCCTTTATTTTTCTTCTTCCGAGATTTAAGAAGTAAGAGTATTTATTCTCTTGGATAAACATAATTGGCTTGGGTTTTAATTATAGAATTAAGCAGTTTGAATTAAAAACAAACTTTTAATTATATGTTTTATTTCTTATGAATTTATTTGTTTTTGTGAAAGAAATATTTCATAGAAAAATGTAAACATACAAAATAATTAAATATGAATTTTTGTATAAGAATTAAATAACAAGAAGAAAGGCAAGTTCCGAAACCGTGAGTCAACAAATATCGTTTTGTATTAAGAAGTTAATTACACATCTTTTTTCGTGCCTTTCATAAAATTCCAATTTAAATTTCTAATAATTTAGATGCAGGCTGTGATGCTTATTCTAATAAATGATATTAGAAAAATAGCAAGGCGGAGTCTGATTTTGTGAGAATTATAGAAAACCTAACATTATACTATGTTCAATATGTGATACTAGTGTTAATTATAGAGGGTAGTTAGAATAACCTAATTTGTTTTTGTAAGGGACTTGGTGATAGAGATTTTAATTTTTGACCGCCTCCACTTTCTTACACTACCCTTAGGCCTTAGGTTTTTCGCATTAGTTCTTATTCAATATTATTCCCCAATTATCATAAAAAGAAAAGATAGATTTTACCACAAATTCTGCAAAGAATATTTTTGTGCACCTACACTCTTACACTAAGATAGATTTTACAGCAAATAATGATCAACGGATTTTTTTTAAACAAACCTGACGGACCCTATATAAATAGCACAGCAATAGGACGCTAATGCTATATTATTCACTCCTCTTATTTGTTTAAGCTCAAATTTTTTCAATCTTTTCTTATTTGTCTTTCAAATCTCTACAAGTTTTTCAGTTGAGTTATATATATTTTTTTTCTTTCTTCTATTTATTTTAAAGGGGTTTTATTAATGTATTGAGTTATTAATTGTATTGTATCAATTGTGACAGTTATGGAGAGGGGAAGAGAGTAAAAGAAAGAATCAAGAAGCTGGAAAACGGGCAAAAAGTAAAAAAGATCAACAAATGAAAGACTTGGTGAATGAACAAGCTTCATTGGAGAAAGAGAAGTTGAGGATTAGTGAATTGCGGTCTGCAATTGGGGAAAGTCAAAAGGCAATTGACTTGAAGAAGACATATTTGAGTACTGAAAAGATTGAATATTATCAGTATTACAATTTTTTATTATTCTGTCTTAAGAAGCTTGGCATATGATATGTTGTGACCAACTTCCTTTACTTCTATCCATCATGGTTTTCGCTCCATCAACTAGTATGACCTATGTTTTGATTACATAATTGAAGTATTAGAAAATAATGTTATCCATGTGTTATTGGTGTTTTTTTAGTTGCATTCTATATTAGTTTACTCAAGATGTAGTTATCATGCAATATATATAAATTATCAAGTTTGTGTGGATATGTTCTAATAACTTGTGTTAATGTGTTACGAGCTTTTAAGGTTTTTATTTATTTATTATTATTATTAGTATATTTAAGACATGCTTATCAAGATTGTCAATAAATTAATTTGTGATCTAAGTTAAAATTGCTTGGTACTAAAGGTTTATGTAGCTACAAGATTGGTGTCACTTGGGTATTCGGCTCAGTGGTAATCTTACTCTCCAAAAAACCCTATCCCTCTATGAGGGAGTGGATTCGATCTTCGAGATTTTCAAAATATACGTGTGTGTGAGTTTAGATTAGAATTTCTAAAAAATAAAAAATAAAATAAAAAAACCTGCAAGATTGGTAGGGGTGCGATGAGAATCTCCATATATAGAAGTTCATAAAATAAAAAGAACTAAGAAAAGATCATGTGTTTGTGCTAGTGTTGTAAGAACAACCTATTACCTTTATGTAAGGGATTTTCCACGTATGTGGTGACTATGTTATTACACCACGTATGTCAGTATGTGTATATGGGTCATTTTTTTTTCTTATTAAAATTATAAATTTGAACTTATAATGTCTGCTCCGTAATAATTAATTTTTATTATTAGGTCAAAAAATCAATTTATTTTTTGTTTTTGTATAGATGAGATTCAAACTCGAGTCTTTATTTAACTACAATTGATTTTGCCAGTTGAGTTGAGATATTCTCCGTAGGAAATAGTTGAAGATTTGTTGACTTAGATTCTATTACTGTTTTGGTAATTATAGATTTTGGGAGATACTTCCAGGAGATAAATGAAGATTTTTAGGGATTTTTTTTCTAAAATTGATCTCAAGTAGTTAATGGTGAACAAGACAAAGCTTCGATTTGTTTAACTTTTCCCTTTATTTTACCGTCACTAATTAATTGTGTTATTTTATTTACGCAATTAGTTGCGGTTGATTTAATTGTTCTCATTAAAATTACGTTTACATAATCATACCTTGGTTTAAGTTTTTATTTATCGGAATATCAATCCCTTGAACAGTTGAACCCCGAACAGCCCATCGAGGATACTTTATCCATCAAGATCGAGCCAAACACTAATCTTGTGTCAAAGTTTTCCCTTTGATCAAACATCTGAAGGTATAAGAGTGATCACACCATAATAAGTGTGGACACTTATATATTATAGCCTAGCCTTTTGTTGGTTGACTATTCTCTCGAGAAGAGAGAATCGTCAGATAACTGCTAATAACTGTTTAGTGGTTATTGACGGTTACTGGGAGTTGAACAATTATAGGAAAATTATTCTCCAATGC
This sequence comes from Fagus sylvatica, assembly GCA_907173295.1. NCBI lineage: Eukaryota > Viridiplantae > Streptophyta > Magnoliopsida > Fagales > Fagaceae > Fagus > Fagus sylvatica. The sequence continues at coordinate 40,058,632 of OU015767.1, forward strand.
CCAAATGTTGTACCTGTTGACAATTCTATTATATATAGGATTGTTATACTCAACACAATTAATCATACATTGCATTCTCTTTCTCTCAAGTGATAAACACCCTTACGGGAATCCACCGGTTTTCTATTGTTTTTTGTTTTATGTTTTCCTACAACATCTACTTCCATCAAATTTATTTTTCGGTGGTTGGTAACAATGCTGTCTACAATTAATAGGTGATATTGATATCATTAATCATTAACCACTTATATCCATAACCAATGTAAAGCTACTGTCTAAAATTAACAAGTTCTTTAAAAAGTTAAGTAATGCTTTCATTGGTATAGTATGTTGCCAAAGGTGTGCCTTAAGTTGACAATGTAATGGTAAAGTCGATGAAGTAGAGGCGACAATTTCAGTTATAGAAGCAACTACTAACGTTGTAAAAGCCTCGATGACTATACCCATTACATTTCATTCAAGCTCATTTTTAAAGAGTCTAAATTCTTCACTTCATTAAAAGTTTCTTAAAGCGTTTATGACCATAACTTTGGGGGCTTTGGGCATAACTTGTAGACATACGTGACATCTTGTGAGTGGTTAACACTTATTCCACCTAAGGTCGGTCCAAGCATTAAGTCTATTAAGTCTTAGCTTGAAGCCCCTAAATTTTTATGGTTCATGTGTATAGTATACAAGTATACATGACATAACCCATTCAAAAAGTCCAAAAATTTATGATTCATGTGTATAATATACATGGGGTTTCAAAAATCAGTGAACGGCTTTATGTGACTCTCTCTCTCTCTCTCTCTCTCTCTCTCTCTCCCACTAAGTCACTAACAAATATTGTTTTTATTCTTACTTCAAATTTGAAAGAATTGAGATCTTCTACATAAATTGAATTCGGCAATGTCACACAAACTGATAATTGTATCTATCTTTAACCACTTGAATAATTTTTTCCCCTCTACAATTAGAGTTTATAAATCAAGATTGTTTAAATTGTGATTTTCAAAGTGGCTCAATTAGCACACAACACATTAACAAATTGTGTCAAAGTTTGCCTAAAGTTTTGTGGTCCATACTTTTTCCAAAGTCTCTACCTTTTTTTAGTATATAGACTATTTAAATTATTTCTTTATAAATAATTTAATCTCTTTGTTTTTTTTCTTTCTTTCCCATCATGTTTACCATTTAAATTTTGGCATCCGTATAAAGTACCACTTATATGAGACGCCTTATATAATATAGTCGACGAACTGCTACACAATAAATCTTCTTATTTTATCAAAAAAAATAAAAATAAATCTTTCTAAAAAAAAAAAAAACATAAAACTTGTTTAAAAAAAAAACTGTTACTTTCTTCTCCGACACGTAGTTACGAGGAACGAGGAATATATATATGTCTTAGGTTTCCCTCAAATTATAAGTAAATAAAAAAACCATTTTTTTTTACAGGTTTCTGAGTTTTCTTTCATCGCCCAAATCGCAAAATGGTAAGAATTCTGTTAAATTTCTAGCCTTTTCGATCTTCCCCTTCTCATTTCTCTTTACCCTTTGAATCTCTCTATTCAAATTTGCTTTTCCCTTTTCCTTTTTGCGTCCATTCAACCTGTGATTTATGTTGTGGTTCCTTATGCCAGTTTTCAAAAATTTTAGTTTTTTTTTTTTTTTAGGGAAAACACCTTAACATGCTAATTCTTTTTTTCTTTATATATATAAATAATTTTTGGGATGAATAAGCGTTAAAAGAATTTACCTTTGCATCATAATTATATTTTATTTTTTTCTGGATGAACAAGCTTTAAAGAAAAATGTCACCTTTGTGTGTTAATTTGCGGCTGCTTTTCAATTTTCTCGTATTATTGCTCAGAATGTGTTCTATGTTTAACAACAACAAAAAATTATGTGCTCAACTTTGATTGAAAAATATTTTGTAAGAATGCTGGGAAAAGTTTCATTTGTGGGAATAAAGGTTGGAGTTGGAAAGCTTTTAAATTTTCTGGGTTAAGTAAGAAATCCCAATTAAAAGTTGTGTAATTTGATTAAATTGTGTGTATGTGACTTTTTGATGTTGCTTTAGTCCTGGATGGATTACTGAGGAGACAAGTTAAAGCCTTTGTATGTGAATGCTTGAACTTAAATTAGATGATTGAATCGTAGTATTATCTATGCTGTTGTGTTGTGTGGTTTGGTCTCTGGTGCTGAAAGTCTACTGAATTTTTGGCATGGTTGGTGCTTTCAATGATTCTTAATACATGGGTTGAATGCCAAATGATTGTTTCTTTATGTATATATGTGTGTTATATCACTTTGTTTTTTTTTATTATTCATTTGAGTGATGCTAGGGATACTACAAATTTTATTACATAAGCCTTACAAACTGATTTGTCACCAAACACATTCATTGTCACCTCAATTTGTAAGGCTTTAGCATTTTCCTTTGCATTTTGGTATATCTAGAAAGTTTACAAAATTTTAGTAATATATTGATTTCAGTGGTTTGTAATTTTAGTTTGTTTTATGGATTTGGCAGACTACTTCAAAGCGCCTAGCTGAGAGGAAAGTGGCAAAGTTTCAGAAGAACATCACAAAGAGGGGATCAGTTCCTGAAACCACTTCAAAGAAAGGATATGACTACCCAGTTGGGCCTATCCTTCTTGGTTTCTTTGTCTTCGTTGTCATTGGATCATGTATGGCATTTCTAACTTCTTCTTGTTGACATACTTTTAATGCAATTTTATAGCCTTTTTGGGGTTGTTGGGGGTAAGGGGAAATTTATTCAAAATATGTTCACTATATCTTTGACAGAGACTTTCTATGTAATACTGTGACATTAGTTGCATGAGTTGCTTAAAAGATGAAAATCTGTGTTAAATAAACATGCTTTTTTTTACTCTATCTAGTGGTTTCTTCTTTTCTCTTGTAATTCTGACAGGGATGTGAGCTATAGAACTAATTTATGATGAGTGGGTAACATTAATGTAGCTCTAGGAACATGCAAAAAATGTGTGTATTGTATTGTTTATCATTCACATTGATATTGTCCGCATTATATTGTAACTTAACAGGTCAAGTGCATATTTTTTGATGGTATTAATAGGGGTGTTGGATTTTCAATTTGTTTATTCTAAATTCTGAGAGCCATTGAAGCTACCAGGTTGACATAAGTGATTGATGCATACCGGTAGGATAACATTACAGGATTGATTGTGGAACAGTTAGTGTTTGGACCTAAAGATACTGAACTTGTGAATAGCATCAACGTTAATATACATACATAGACAGATATTAGAGTTTCTTAGTAGAGGTGATTAATTTGCCATTCTTTTTTAACAGAAACACACATTGATATCATTTTCCCTGATCTTTTTGTTGGCAGCCCTCTTTCAGATAATAAGGACAGCTACAAGCGGTGGGATGGCCTGAGCAAGGAAGTCTCCCACCTGAGCAATAGCAGAAGAAGGAAGTTTTGTGTAATATGGATGTCTTCCGAGACCTCTGTGTACTATGTAGTGAAGTTAGAACACCTTTGCTTCCTTCTTTACAATAATAAAGCAGTATCGTTGTCCAATTCATTTTGGCTAGTTTCCATTCTGTTTTTCTAAAAGCATGTTCAGATGTTGTATGTATTTTGTAAGGATGAGAAATGATTTCATTAAAAACAAACAAATACAATCAAACAAGCAGCATATGGCTGCAAACAGAACAAGAAAGCAGCAACCAGCTGCACATAACAACCAACTCTAAAACAGACTATGAAGCCGGATGTGATGCATAGTAGGCTTAGTAGCATCAAGAGCCAGTTGTTTACTAACTCTTCCCATTCAATTTCTTCAAAGCCCAATGAACTTCCTCACTCCAAGACCCAACTTGCCTCTTATAGAAGCACCTAGCCAGCCCAACCCAATTTTTTTTTTTGAAAATATATATATATATATAGTTTCCTATATATATTTTTTTAATTCATTGGTTTTCTAAACCTAATGGTACTACCTAAACTACTAGTACCAGTAGGAATAGATAATATATTCCGAGTCAATACGAATTTTTTTTTTTTTTTAGAAATTTTAATTTAAACTTATATATATATATTTGAAAGCCTGGGGATTGAACCTACACCCTCATAAAAGAGTGGAGCTTTTTAAGAAGAGGAATTATCACTTAACCGAATTTTTAAAGGAACTACTATTATACTAGTTTAAGTAGGAATAGATTTATATATTCCAATTCCAATAAGAATTTCTCAACACCGACACAGGTTATATATACACATTGAAATTGCGTCCCAACAAGAATTCGAGAGTCTTAAGAGTGTGAATTTTTGTTCTTACGTTTGTGTTCGTTCCCAATAGCTTCCAAACATGTCGAATCACGGTGACAGAAAATTAGAATGGTGTGTGCAGCTGCAAACACAACCCAGTAATAACCAGCTGTGGTTGAGTGATTTGGATGTGTTCCTAATCCATTTCGCTTGATCTATGTAATGAGAAGGAAGACATACGTGGCCGAATTGCAGGGCTGCAATTCCTTTAATCCTAGCCATACAATAAATCTAACCGTTTCAGCTAATGACAGCTCACCAAAAATGCAAAAGACAATTTACTCTTAAATTTTTTCAGCACCCGCGTGAGATCTTTTTGCCATTTACAAAATATTTCAAATTTTTCACACAGACTCTCTCTCCTCATCCTTATCTCTGTTTTTCAGTTCTCCCCAAAATCCTTTCTCTCTCTCACCCACATCCCGAGTACGCCGGCAAGATTGCGCTCCCTCTCCGGTGGAGAACGGCTCTCATCTCGTCGGAAAAATCCAAACCCAGGTACTCTCTCTTTCTCACACCTCACCTCTCTCATCTCACCGGTTCTGTAGTACGCCGGCAAAAAGTGCCCCCTCGCCGGTTCCGAAAAACCGGGCTTTTACCTCGTCGGAAAACCCCCAAACCCCAAGGTATTTACTCTCTTGCTCCCTCACTCTTTCTCTCACCTCACCAACTCACTCTGTTGTCACCTGCAGGGCTGGTTGGGGACTTCGCAATTCGAGTTCGGGGTCCGGGTCTGGGTTGAAAGACCATCTCAAGGACCCAATAGCCTTGCTTATGCCGAGGAGTTCCTCAAGGTAAAAAACCCTAAATTTTCACTATCAATGCTTCAAGATATTATCAAAATGTGTTTATTGTACAAAGCCTTAATATCTTTCTCACATTTCCCTCATACCATCAGAAATAATTGTTTTATGCTTGCTTTGGTTTAATTCAGAAAAATTTTAACTGTGGTAAAATGAATATACTTCAGGTCCTTCTATCTTTATTTATTCATTTATCTGTTATTACCTTGTCCAAGTGGCTCTTTCTGTAGGAATACACCAGCCTCAGTGATCATTATAGCTTGTAGTCTTGTACCCCTCATCAAGTTTTATATCCCATTTTGTAGATTGTTGTTTGATCTGATCATACTTGGTATTGCAAATTCTCTAAACATACTGTCATTTGTTTCTGGTGCTCAATACAGGGTCTAATCTCTATTTTTGGATTGCAATCATTCCTATTGCTGTAAGTTTCTCTTTCTTTCTTCTTTTTTCCATTTGTAGCTTTAGCAGTTATTTGTGTTGATACATTATACATTCTAAGGTGGTAGCATAGATGTGCATTGACAAACAAACAGATGCATAAAAAATCAACATATTTCACCTTAAAACTAAATCTCCTGTAGGCTGTAGGTGGATCTACAATAAGAGTGATTTTTCTAAATTAATTCTCCATCTGTCTTAGATTTTTTTAAATGGCTGCAATATCCTCACGTAAATGTAATGTTATTTGGTTCTACATGTTCTTGCGCAGCTGTTCTTCTGGTGGGCACAAAGTTGCAGCATGTTATTGCAACCTTGGCATTAGAGAATGCATGTATAAATGAATTCTTCTCAGGAGCAAAGCTGAGGCCTCGAGATGATCTTTTCTGGTTTAAGAAGCCAGAACTATTGTTGTCCTTGATCCATTTTGTTCTGTTCCAGGTTAGCAAAAAGCATCTACAGTCTTCTTTTGTTTTGGTCTTTAAATGATCTGTTCTCAACTGACTTTCAATCTGGAATAGTAAAATTGATATGCATTTTTCTTTCTCTATTTTAACTCTTTGCAGAATGCATTTGAATTGGCTTCATTCTTTTGGTTCTGGGTAATTCCTCTTCCTTGACTAGATTGGTTTGGATTAATCAAAGAGAAATGGTCTGCTGCAATAGCTTTGCTGTTGGTTTGGTCTGTAAAATATTTAGAGCTGGGGTTTGTCTAGTGCTGGGCTGGGATGGGTCCTTTTCTGAGGTTATGTAACTTTAGCTGGTAAAGTGTTCGTCCTCTTAATTTTCATCTTCCCATAGCTAGTTGTACATGAAAGATTTTTTTTGTTAAGTAATTGCATTTAAATCTTCCCAGAGCTAGTTGTACATGAAAGATTTTTTTTTTGTTAAGTAATTGCATTTAAGTCATGATTAATGAGATGATATCACAGGAAAAAATTTGGTGTTATTTATTTTTGTTGTAAAAAACTTGTGCTTAGAAAATGAGTTTTGTAAGTTCTTTTCATTTATTGAAGTTTTCTATATATAATTTTTCAAACGAATATACCTCCTAGGCATGGAGAGCTGATCCTGGATTACCCGACAACTGGTTTTGGCGGGTGGGGTCAGTTGCCTGTAAGAGTTTGAGGTCATGTTCAGTATGATCTACGACGTGCATATTTCTGTTATGTTATAAAAATTCTGAGTGAAGTTCTCCTATGTTATATTTAAAAATAATAATAAATAAAAGAATATCGTTTTATTATGTGTTCTTATTTTTTTGGATTGAAATGCGTGTTTCTGTTTGTATAAATGATCATAACAATTGAGCTTTACATAAGGGCTACTTTAATTTTTTTTATCAAATGCTAACAATTGAGCTTTACATAAGGGCTACTTTAATTTTTCGCTTGGAATGCATTATATTGGGGGCAATTGTTTTGACTGAGAAACTAACGTGGGTTTGTATAATTTGCAGGTTAAAAAGAGAAGGGCTAAAGCTACTAGCAACAATGATAAGACAACTAGAGATTGAAGGATGCAGTTAAAGAACTCATTGATTTTTTGACTTTTTGAATTTTTAACATTGTCATTGTTAACATAATTATTTGTATAAGTTGTGACATTGTTTACAAACTTTTAAGTATTTACAAGTTAAATGGCACATTGTGAACCAATTGAATTTTATTTTTTATTTTTTATGGAATGGTTGAAATTTTGAAATAGAAATGGTGATATTTCCCTAGTGTATTTTGAAAAAGTGAAATGTTTCAATATATACATGTTACAATTGTGATGATATTCTCCTAGTGTATTGTGAAATAATGAAACTTGGCCAAAATAAGGAATTTAGACATTCTCCTACATTTGAACTCAACATTATTATTAAGGAATGCTAATGGTCTATTGTGCTTGGTAAAGAGAGATAATGTTATTAAGCTTCTTGGAGAGTACACATCCAATTTAAAACAATTCAAAATAGTCATTTGGGTTGATGTTTATTTGCTTCCTTGTAAATCTTGCTACCTTTGTAAACAGAAAATTCAGAATTCCTTTAATTCAATAAAGATTATTCATCAAAAGATACCACAACTTGCATTCAACATATTAACTTCTATTACATTTTGCTTCAACATATTAACTTCTATTACATTTTGCTAACATCCAATAGATCACATTTTAAACATTACATTGCACATAGACCAATTAAATACCACCTTACACCCCTTCACATGAACATTACACTAGGGTAGGCACTTGTACCTAGCATTTACATTGCCACATGACATTAAACACAACCCAATTAATCTAATGACCCAAGATAAAACCAAAACCACCCACATTTGCATTACTTTTCTTCTATTGGGTGCTAACCTCATTCTTCATCTTTCTTTGAGTTTCCAAGAACCCATTTACCACGCTTCCAACAACCTATTTACCATGGTTACACTTTCCTTGCATGCCTCTTTCTGTGTAAACCAAAAACCAAAAAAGAAAAAGGAAAAAAAAAAATCAATTACATTGTTGGAGGTTACTACTTGCTGCAGAACACCCCCGGAAGCTGGTGTAGCCTGACTAGGAATTGGGTTTGGAGCTTTTGTTGAGTGTTTTGATGGGGAGTTGCATGTCATAAAGCTCTCCTTGATATAATCAGAAGCAAAAACATGTGGTGCTGTCTGAAAGGTTCTGTTACTTTGTTGGGAGTTCAAATGGGGTTTCCATGTGTCTACTTCAAGAATCTTGTCGCCCTTCTCATCATCAGCATGCACATTTCTCAATGAACTGTCTCGACGGTTGCTCCATAAACTTTCTTCCATCCAACGGTCTAACCAATTCGAATTACCACGTGCTTTGTTTAGGTTGATTATGTCCCTGAAGTTTGAATTTGAACCGCATCTCTTTGTGTGTGGGAACAGAGAGTGCATTAAAATTGATTAGTGCAATGAAAACTTATGAGGCATCTGGATTATTATTTAAAACCAAATTCAAGTTGAAGATCATTTTTCAAACTTTCCTTGAGAAACCTCAAGAAAGCTCACAGCAACTATCATTGCAATATGAGCTTATATGCATGAAGTAAATACCTTCAAAATTGAGGAGCCTTCAAATTTGGTACTATAAGCCTGAAGTTGGCCATTATTTATATCAGGAGTTGCAGGGACCAGCAAGTATATGTAATAGAAAATGAACATCACCGCACATACAAGTCAATTCTTCTTGACATTATCTAGTTAGAAATTGTATCATTAATTTCATTATTTTTTGCTCAAGCCGAAGTAAGGATTTAATATGCTCAATTTTGGCTTGAGCAAGCTACAAGCAACTGATTTTGTCCTGAGGAACTTCTACATGCCAGAGTTCAATTTTTCTCTTTGATTAATCCAAACCAATCTAGTCAAGGAAGAGGAATTACCCAGAATCAAAAGAATGAAGCCAATTCAAATGCATTATGCAAAGAGTTAAAATAGAGAAAGAAAAATGCATATCAATTTTACTATTCCAGATTGAAAGTCAGTTGAGAACAGATCATTTAAAGACCAAAACAAAAGAAGACTTTAGATGCTTTTTGCTAACCTGGAACAGAACAAAACGGATCAAGAACAACAATAGTTCTGGCTTCTTAAACCAGAAAAGATCATCTCGAGGCCTCAGCTTTGCTCCTGAGAAGAATTCATTTATACATGCATTCTCTAATGCCAAGGTTGCAATAACATGCTGCAACTTTGTGCCCACCAGAAGAACAAGCTGCGCAAGAACATGTAGAACCAAATAACATTACAACATAAAGCACTTCTACCCAACTGGGCATAACACCAATTGTACTTATACAACATAAAGCACCAAGCTGATGATTTAATTAATCAGAAGAATGAAATATGATCATGTATAAATGAATACATACCCTAAATTTTAGGTAAATAATAGAAGAAAACATACCCAGCCACAAAAGTCAGGTAATCATTTCAAGAAAACAGCAAAAATATAAAAAATAGCTGCTGCTAAAAAAAATAAAAACAAAGCCAGGGAAAACTACAAAAAATACTACCCAATTGAGTATAATTCAACTAAAAGCAACAACTCCTTATCTAAACTCTAAACTCTAAGACACTAGGCTTGGCAAAGACGAGAGGTTATAAGAAGCAAAGTATAACAAACTTGCAACTTCTTTCAATCCACAAAAGGTTATACAAACTTGCAAGTTTAATGTTTGCAAGAAAGGTCTCGCATCCCAGCCCACTGAAGTAGATTTTCATGCATGTGGCAACAACATTTCTGCTAAAGAATCACTCTGCAAACACAAAATAATTACCTATACCTGTCTGATCCTGATAACTCCAAAACTAACCCCAACTCTGTAAAACAAGTAACAAATTTCACATAAGAATACAATACAGTGATTGCCGTCCCACTTATGTCTACAGCACCTTAATAATTGCCCATTCATGGCATACTAGATGCACCTCATTATTATTTGAATCATAAACTATTGAGAGGGCAGGGGACGGATAGGAGAAAAGAATGAGCCTTCCTACCTTATAGATCATTGTAGAAAGGATGAATCTCTACATAGGATCATATTTATGAAGCCATGTCTGGATTTCCCAGAAGTGATTACCTAAGGCATGAGTAAATCATCCAAATTTTTCCGAATTGGTAGAGTTCTTCGAGGTCATACATATGATAATATAATCAGATTTTGCAAACAAACTCGTTTAACTCAACTTAAGAACCAGAAAATAAGGGGGAAGAAAATCTGACAAGGAAATATCAATCCATGGGGTTGTCTTGATAGAAATAAGATCTAATTGCAACCTCAAAAATGAGAAAAAACGGCATCATCTCTCTCAGCAGCAGTGTCAATCATGCATATATTTTTTGTGTCTGACCACTTAAAATACTGAGAACACATTAAATAGCCCAATATGACTCCCAAAAGATAAGAGAAATGAGAGGGTCTGAAAACAATGTTTCAGAGACAATGCATAAAATAAGAATTCCACCAAAGCCTTAAATATATTTAAAAGAGTTACAACAATGAAGTTGTACCTACCTCAACCCTTTTCTCCATTAATAATATTGATGAAAGGGGGCGCGATTTCGCCGGCGTACAACAGAACCTGTGAGATGAGAGATGTGAGTTGAGAGAAAGAGTGAGTCAGCGAGGGATAGAGAGAGAACGAGAGAGTAACTGAAAGCTTGGAGCTTTCCGACGAGGTGGGGCCGTTCGCCCCCGGAGAGGGGGCGCGTTTTGCCGGCGTACCAGCGTCGTCGGTGGGTGAGAGAGAGAAAGGGGTTTTGGACAGAACTGAGAAAGAGACTTGGGAGGGGGGAGAGACAGAGAGAGGAATTTGAAATTTTTTTGGATGTTTTCACGCAGGTGCTGAAATATTTTGAAGGGTAAAGTTGTATTTTTGTTGTTTGTGAGCTGTCAAAAGCTGGAGCGGTTGGATTAAATGGACGGTTTGGATCAAACGAATTGCAGGGCTGCAATTCGTTTGGTATTGCCTGCGACCGACACGGGTTCTATATATATAGTTATATACACATTGAAATTGCGCCCCAACAAAATTCACACTCTTAAGACTCTCGAATTCTTGTTCTTTACGTTTTTGTTCCTTCCTAATAGCTTCCAAACATGTCGACTCACGATGACAGAAAATTTGAATGGAATGTGCGGCTGCAAACACAACCCAGTAATAACCAGCTGTGGTTGAGTGATTTGGATTGGGAACAGTGGTTGAGTGTTTTGGATTTGTTCCTAATCCAATTTCGCTTGATCTATGTAATAAGAAGGAAGACATACGTGGCCGACCTCCCTGTACCAGTGCTGACTCCCTACGAATTCCAAACCAATGTTGACGTCTGGCTCCCAATAACATTGTGTGATGTTGTACGATGATGGTGATTGCTTGTCCTCTACATTGTTTAACATATTGGCTATCCCAATTGAATTGCACCGCGGGGTGTTACTAGATATAGCATCTGCTGCTGGATTGGCAGGAATATCTAGGAGCTCCATTGTTGTGGACCTAAATTACGAGGTCACAGTGAATGAAGTAGAGCTTGACCATGAGGATAATGGGGAGGTCGATAGGGTTATTTTGGAGTCCATGGAGGCTTATCAGCCCCAACCCATCCCGGCGACTAAAGCTTCTATTGAGGCATTGGAGAAGGTTCGAGTTCAACAAGGATTATTGGACTGTGTTAAAGAGTGTATCGTTTGCATGCAGCAGTTCGAGGTTGGTTCTGAAGTCACTCGCATGCCGTGCTCGCATGTTTATCACGGAGATTGTATCATCAAATGGTTGGAGACGAGTCACTTCTGTCCTTTGTGCCGATACCCAATGCCACATGATGAGATTGAGAATTAAGGATGAATTTCTTGATCAATTTTAGTTTCTTTGTTATGGTTATATATTGTTATTGTTCAATTTTTAGTAGTAGCCCTTACGAAAATTTTTGTACTGAGAAGATCTTGATAAGATTGAGAATTTAGGATGAATTTCTTGATCAATTTTAGTTTCTTTGTTATGGTTATATATTGTTATTGTTCAATTTTTAGTAGTAGCCCAACGAAAATTTTTGTATGAAAATTTTTGTAGGATGAATTTCTGATCAATTTTAGTTTCTTTGTTAAGATCTTGAAATGAAAATGTGATAAATTGTGATACATTGTGGACCACAATTTGGTGAGGATTGAAAGAGTGTTTGAAATTTTTAGATTAATCTTTTCTTGATTAATTTATTGCCTTTTTATTCTGGAAATTTAAGAGCATTTATTTTGTTGAATATACATAGCGTTTAACCTTTAATCTTTGGGTTCTTATTAAAGAATTAAGCAGCTTAAATTAAAAATAAACTTTTATATGTTTTATTTCTTATGGATTTATTTGTTTTGGCCAAGAAATATTTCATAGAAAAGTGTAAAAATAGATTTTATATATATGGTAAAACTTAGATACAGCTCCTTAGGTCAAGTACATTAGATTCTTAGTTGAATTCAAATACATTGAATTTAAATATTCTTGAAAAAGATAACATTATTTGTGTTTCATTGATTAATGCAACCATGTGTTTGAATTCAATTAAGTAACCTAATGTACCTAACCTAAGGAACTTATATAAATAAATCAAATTTTTCCAAGAGTCAATAAGGCAATTTGATGGGTCCATCATAATTTCTACTGTTGTGGTTCTTGCCCAGGCTAGCCCATCCAGTAAGCAAGTTAAGCACTTGCTTTGAGGCTCCCAAAAAATTAAAAAAAAATCACTGCAAAAAAAGGCCCCAAATTTAAGAAAAAAAAAATACCCATAGACCCCAATTTAAATGAATTTTGGAATAAAGAGAAAAGAAAAAGAAAAATTGTTGAAGTCAAGTGGCTTCAGTTTTCTTTTTGATCGGCCTCTTTTTCTCCATTTTTTTCTTTCTCCTCACGGCTACACTTGCAGTGGTTCTCCAATTCTTCTTCTTCTTTCTCTCTTTTAATTTTTTTTGTTCTTTTTTGGTGCCCACGTGAGCTGTTACTGACCAAATTTAATCTTAGTGAGATATTTTCAATTCTCACCTACCAAGCCACTCACGTGACCAATTATTGTCCTTATATTTTTTTCCTTTTCTTTTTTCTTTTTTAATGACATTGTTTTTTTTCCCCTTAACTCTATTATTATTATTAAACTAATTTATTAGGTCAATGAGTGATTAAGATATAATGTTATAATATAATTTTTCTCTTTTTCTAAGCCATATAATTTTTTTTTTCTTTCTAAATCTCACTCTATTTTTTTAAAAAAAAGTCTATTACATTTTTTTATTCTCAGATTTACAAATTCCTTAGGTGCCAAAATGCAAGTGTGATCAATAATTAGTAAGAATAAAATTCTAATAAAAAATTAATAAATATTAATTTAATATAATATAAAATAGGTTAAAAGTCTCAAATTGGGATTTGGCTTGAGGTCCCCAAAATGATTAGGAAGGCTCTGTCATGCCTACACCGGATTGAACCTATACTCTTATAGAAGAATGAAGCTTTTTGGAAAGAGGGATTACTACTAGGTCCGAATGTCCCAAGTGACTCACCCTTGCATATAATGGTTTACGCTATGTATTAAAACCATGTAAATGCATCATCTTTTACCCAAAAGTCCCTTTCTCACCCTTAAAACCAGTTGCCACTAGCCACTTGGGGTTCCATATTTCCGCAACAAACACTGGTAAGATCACGGTTAAATTTGGAGAAAAAGCACCCAATGAGCACTTGACACCTCACTGGAGTAAAAGGGCAATATGCGTATATAAAGAAGGAGGGGAAGTGCCGCAAGAACCAGCAAACAACGAGTTGCCTGTGTTATTCTATTTAACACAACTTCCTACTAACACTATACTTCTAATAGAAGTAGAATTCTCTATAAGGGCTATATATATATTGGCATAGTTTGTGAGTGCGACCCAACAAAAGTCACAATTAATTCTTTCTCGAGTTGTTGTTAGCATAGCATCTTCCAAACATGTCCACCAATCCCATTCGTATTCATAGAGAACGTCCAGTTTTCTATGTGCAGCAGCGAAGGGAGCCCCTCCAGCTACCTCTCCTGCTACCTCTCTCGCGACCGTCTGATTGGTTCCTAATCAGATTTCGCATTAACAATGTAGTGCTAAGGAAGTTCTACAAGGACGATCATGCTTGATGAACCACCATTGACTTCCTACGAAGAAACGTACCACCAGTGTGAAACTGCCTGGCTCCCAAAACATTGGGTGTTTATGTCGTATGATAATGGTTATCACATGGCCACTTTGCTTCTTCACTTGGATATCCCAGATCACGATCTTGCGGTGGTGTTACAAAAAATAGTAGATGTTGCTCTAGGGATTGCTAGAGAGGCCGAGACATCAAGAATGCAACAATCCATTGATGTGGAGATAACGTACACCACCACAGAGTTCATAGTAATACAACTGCCCAACTCTATCCCGGCACTACCCGACTCTATCCCGGCGATTGAATCCTCCATTGACGCATTGGAAAACGTTAATACAATAGACTCTGTTGAAAAGGAAGCATTCGAGGACTCTGTTGAAAAGGAAGCATTCGATGACTCTGTTGAAAAGTGTATCATCTGCCTAGAAGAGTACAAGATTGGTGACCTAGCTACTCGCATGCCATGTTTCCATCTCTATCACAGAGATTGTATTGCCAGATGGTTGGAGGATAGTCAAAGCTGTCCTGTGTGCCGATATACAATGCCGTATTGAGTATGGAAATTAAGGATCGATTAATTTCTTGATTAGTTTTTGTGTCTTTGTTAGGGTTATACATGGTTCTTGCTCAATTTTCTTTATTTTGTTTTATGGTAGTAGCCATTGGTCGTAGTTTGATGAGGACTGAAAGAGTTTGAATTTTTTACATTAATCTGTTCCTGATTTATTGCTTGTTTGTTGTGGGGATGAATATTCAAGAATTTTATTCAAGTTGCTTCTTTTTAACTTCCTTATAGTTCGTTAAGTGATTTTTTATTTTTTTTTAAGAATTATACATATGGATCAGCATTGATAACACTTTTATTATGGATAAATCATGACTTCTAGACTTTGTTATTTGGAAGGAGTCCCGGTCAAGGGGCAGTTATACCATCAACAAACAAAGATTTTTTCTGATTTGCTAAATACACACAAGCTGTTAAGATGTTGAGTTTTTATCTGCTATGACATAGGTAGACCCTCCACGTGTAATAGTTGGGGCTCCATTTGCGTTACCAATTCGAAGGGTGGGGTCCAATTGTGAAACATGAACATGATTGCTAAAGCCAAATTCAAAGTTGGTGCATGCTCCATTTAATTTATAGCATATTGACAAAGAAAGATTTCATCTTGGTCCAGCTTCACAAAGAGCAAAGGTTCGTTTCCTTGGAAACTATTCATGGCTTTGACATTGTTTTTGTTTTTGCTTTTTTCTATTGTCATAGAAAGAAAATAAGTTAAAAGGGTTAATAAATCATTGCTAACCGGCTCAAGATTCAGCTGCATTTGTTATAAATGTGTTTTTTATATATATATTCATATAGTTGTGTTTGAGTAACATATGATGTAAATTTTTATGAATGTATATTTTGATAAATCAACTGTGATTATCAGTTTCTCAATTGAATGTTCTGATTCAACATTATGAAGAAAGGAAATTTGAGAACGTTAAGAGCTAAGAGAGCAAGAGAAAGAACAAATCAATAGGATTTCTCTTATTTTTATCCCTTATTTTATAGCATAATTCACGATAATATATTAAAAGTTGTGGGAAGTACTTGGTTTTGTAAATACAGTGAGGAATTACAAGCTGATAATAATTAAATTACAACTGATAAGATAAATCATAAAAGATAATTCCAAATGATAATTACTAATTAAACTTAAGCTAATTCCTATCAATAGGAGTTAATGGTTTGAACTACTAGTGCTAACAATCTAATCTCTACTTTATCTACAACTCTTTGTATCTGTTATCCCATCTGCATTCTTATTCTTATCTGTATCTTCATCTGTTGCTGCACTTGTTGCTGCTGCTATCCGAAAGGGCTCTATTATCTGTATTGCCCCACTTATCCATAATATGTTTTTCTTGATTAAAGTATGACCAACATGGTTTAACTGTGACTATGCATATTACAAATTTTGTTTTTTTTTTGTTTTGTCTAAATCACATTATCTCTGTGACATTATCCAGGTATCTTTGATTGTGTTTTATGGTGGAATCTCTGATGAGGCAGTGCACTGATTTGATTCGTGTTTTTTATGAATAGTGTAAAGTTTGTAGTTAGCAATTGGTTAAGGTACAATGGGGAAGCGCAAAGTTTCACATGTTTCAAAGAATAGCAACAAAGTGAATAAAACGAACAAAACATCAGAGAAGGAGGAAGAGGAAGAAGTTTTATTGTCAGCTGATGAATGTGTTCCTCAGCCTACTTTGTACAAGGATCATCACAGTGCTAGTGAGCCATTGGAGGATCAGCCTAAAGAGGAACCAAACAATGAAGCCAAGGAGGAATCAGGTGGGGAGCTGGAAGCTAAGCTAGAAAAAGAACCAATAGAGGACTTGGGAGAGGATCCTGAAGAGGACCTAGTTGAGGACTTGGAAGATGATCCAGAAGAGAACCCAATTGTAGACTTTGATGGGGATCCAGAAGAGGAACCATTTGAGGATTTGGAAGAGGATTCAGAAGTGGACCCAAATGTGGACTTGGAAGAGGATGCAGAAGAGGAACCGATTGAGGACTTGGAAGAGGATTCAGAAGTAAATCCAATTGGGGACTTGGAAGAGGATCCAGAAGATGACCCAGAAGAGGAACCAATTGAGGACTTGGAAGATGAGCCAGATGAGGTCCTAATTGAGGACTTGGAATATGATCTGGAAGAGGATCCAATTAGTGAGGACTCAGAAGAGGATCCAAGTAAGGGCTCAGAGTATGATTCGGATGAGTCTTATATTAAGAACTTGGAGCATGATCAGGTCCCAATTAAGGACTTGGAACATGATCCAGTTCTGGATCCAATTGAGGATTTGGAAGAGGATCTAATTGAGGAACTAGAGCAAGAAGAGGAACCAAGTGAGCACTTGAACTATGAACTGGAAGAGGTCCCACTTGAGGACTTAGAATATGACCCAGAAGATGACCCAATTTTGAATTTGGAAGAGGATCCAAAGTCATATTTTAACTCCAACAACAATAAG
Source organism: Fagus sylvatica (assembly GCA_907173295.1). NCBI lineage: Eukaryota > Viridiplantae > Streptophyta > Magnoliopsida > Fagales > Fagaceae > Fagus > Fagus sylvatica. Next base: position 40,075,887 of record OU015767.1, read on the forward strand.
AATAAAGACCCAATTGAGGTTCCCTCAGAAACATCACTGTCAAAGCCATCTTTTGACACTCTATCTGAATGTCAATCAAGCTCTCACCCTAACAATCCAAGTGAGAAGGAGAGGTCACAGCTGGATGAACCAACTGCTAAGCCAGCTATCCTAAATGTTTATCAATCAAAAAAGAAATGTATGTAAGAGAAATCCTCAAAACCATAATCAGAATCTGGGTATGTTGTTCCACGTCTTTATTGTCAATTTGGACTTTAAATGGCACTTGATGTTAAACACAATTCTGAACAAGAAAATACAAACAAAGACATGGTAGATGGAGAGGATGATCAGACTAGTTTAGGTGTCTGTTTGGCTACTTTTTTACTGCTTTTGCCTTTTGTTTATCTCCATTTTTTATCTCAACTTTTAACAAAAATACAAATAACTTAACTTTTTTTAGCTTTTTTGAAAATAAGCTATTTTTGAATTTTTTGTCTCAACTTTCAGTAAAAAAAGTCAATAAACTACTGAAAATAAGTGCACCATTTACAACTGGGAATAGAACTTCCTTTATGTTGAAGAACATACATCATCTTCTGCTAGGGGTAATGTAATATGCTCAAATAGATAACATCATTTTAGGCCAATTATCTTATGATATACAACATGATGTATTTAACACTGATCAAAACTAAGGTCCATACATTGATACAAGTAAGAAAAGAACTAGAGATGAGATCAATGCTTAACAAAAAAGGGGATTGACATTATCTAGAAAAGTTTATGATGCATTTGCTTTCCATATGTGCATTTGGTTTCATCTGATCTCCGAACTCCTCGGGTAATTGTGCTCCCTGTATTAACATTCTGACAACAATCAGAACTTTTAGACATCTTCCTCACTTGTGAGTTGAAACCAATCTCCATATTGTTTTCGAATAAGAATTCGTCCTCGGGAGAATAGTAGCCCATTGCCTCAAATTCCTAACGATATAAAGTAAATTTTGAGTCTCATAGAAGTTCTCTGAATCTTTAGAGCATAATGACATTATAATGGAATTTTACCACACCCAAAAAAAAAATAATATAAAGGAATTGAATATAGGATTGTGTGCTTACTTTGGATTTCGTCTTGGCATAGGGTGTTAAGCAGGGATTTAAATCCTTGAGAAACATGTCATCTGGACTACCAGGAGTTGTTGGATCACCAGAGCTAAAGTCCTTAATAAATTTTGGATAGATTATAATTGAAATTATTAGTAAGAGGAAAACACTTTCTAAGGTTACAATGCTAAGAACATGGACAGAAGAAGATAGTTTGATCCTAGCAACGCAGTCAGTTTCTCAAGTTTTGGAGGAAATAGAAAAGAATTTGGTACGAGTAGGCCTTACTGTAATTCAAACATTAGAACTTATATCATGAACTATCCAGCAGTAGCAATATTGGTTGTAATTTGAAATTTACATTCTATTATAGTATGCATACCAAAGAATTAGAGGCTTGTTCATGATCATATGTTGGTGTCCTTGGAGAACTGCCATGGCGTTGGAAACATGCTCTTGCTGAATGTTTATCTGCTTTCACCTGCTCAAGAATTGTTGTTAGTCTCTAAATTTAAAAAATTTGCTGAATCTTCAATTTAAGTCTGCAAAAAATCTCATAACACGAATCTATAATCATGTTGGATCCAATAGATAAACTTAGCCATTCATGTTATGGGAGAATTTCCTAAATGATTATTATTAATGGGTAATATTGTTGAGGACCACCAATTGCAGTAGCATTATAATCATCTAACTCTTGATTTTTGTACTTCTTGGTTGCAACAGATACAAGTATTATGTTCCATATACTCCTGCAAAACATACTAGGAAACTTAAGAAGCTTGCACTTTGGTCTAGAATTCATTGTATGCACAACTGGCTTAGAAGTTTTAGATCAATGGGAATGGCACAAATTTTAGTTGTCAAGACAAGAGACAAATCATTGCAGCTGCAAATGTGAGCAAACCCCCTTTGGGTTAGACAAGAGTGAACCTTAAAAAATATTTCTCTAGCCAAATTATTTATCAGTCAGATTCCCTTCTACAAAGGATTAAAAACAACCACTAGACCTTCCAGTTAAAGAAAATACAAGATTGGAGACTTCTTTTAAGTGGAAAAATGCAACACTGACAATGTAATTAGCACGGTGCAGGTAATCAACAAGTTAATAGCCAGAATTAACAGTTTAAACTTAATAAGTAATGCTAATGAAGTAATAGTCATTTTACAACTTGAATATGTAACAAGTTATTCCTTATGTCAAGAAATTTATTAATATCAAACACCAAACCAATTAGTTTGACATTAAATGAAGTATTCAATGACAATATTATTGTCATACCTCAGCAAGATCCTCTGCAAGGCATTGTAGTTGACCTGTGAGAGAAGTAACCTGCCTTTGGAGAGTTGGGATGAGCTGTTTTGCTTGTTTCAACTCTGAGTCCTGCTTCTCCAAAAGTCCTTGATGCTGAGAATTCATAAAATCTGGGAATAGTATCGTACTCTTCAATGCCTTAATTTCTTCCCGTTGCTTCAAGCACAAATCCTTCAACTTCTCAACCTGCATATCCCATAGAAACAAACAATCATATTACAAAACACCCTCTTTTCCTTCCATGGCCACAAAATGCATACATTTCAACACATTGTGTACTATTCCCTTTGCACCGAATGGATTCAATATGGAAATTAACATTGAAATGTAAAGATGATGCATTGAATGAGGAATTGTTTCATGGGCCTGCAAATTAAAGCCTATAAAATCAAAATTCAATTTAGTAGAACAACAAACACTTGAAACAAAATTCAAACCTCAAAAATCAATCCAAAGCACCATTTTTTTTTTCTTTTAGTTAACAAAAAAGACATGCTTTATCCAAAGTCAATCTTAATTCCTTTTCTTTCTCTATCTATTCTTAGTAACCAATCATGAAATTAAAGAAAGCATGTTGAGTTATGATTAGAACAACATCACTCTCGATTGCCACCTCAGCAGCAATAGTGAAAAATATTTTGAAAATTAGAAAGTAAGACAAAAACAAAAAATGTTGAAACTTGAAACCAAATTTCCTACTTTCTTTTATTTTCCCTCACTTTCTGACAACAGAGCATTTCCCAGAAAAGAAAAAAAGAAAAAAGACCCAGTAAATCTCACTGACCTCTGTGCTCTTCTCCTCAAGCATGAACTTGAGCTGAGCGATCTCCATCTCTTGCTCCTTATTCATACCCAGAAGCTCTCTCTCGCTCCTCAACACCATAGCCAAAGTCCTCGTGTTCTCCTTCACTTCCGTCAATGCCTTAACCTTCTTCTTCTTCTTATCCTCAAACGCCGCCGTTTCATTCCCATTCCCAAATAGCTTCCTATGAAGCCCAGTAAAGCTCGTGCCTTTCCTCGCCGTCTTCTTCAAGTCGTCTCCAATCACATCCGACGGAATCACCAACTTCACCGCCTTCGTAGAAGAAGAAGAAGAAGAAGAAGATTTCTTTTCCATGAATTTCTTCACCATACTAGCTAAGTTCAAGTTTGGAGGATTGGAATTAGACGGCTTGGATTTAGCCCGGGAGGAAAGATCAGACGGTTTAGATGACTTAACAACGAGTGCACGTGAAGAAGAAGTGTTTGCGGTTACAGCTGATTTGAGTTTGAGTTCAGTAGATGAAGATGGGTCGGAGAAATGAGAGGAGGTTGAGGAACGTGTGTCGTACGAGCTGTACCGCGAGTGAGGCTTCAAGTAAGCCATTTTTGGAACACACTTTCTAATTCTAAACTCTCAAACAGTCTCAGAGCGTGGTTTTATTTTAGGGGGTTTTTGATTTTGAAAGAGGACGATGAAGTGAAGCGAAGTGAAGTGAAGTTTATTATTAACGTTGTTTTTTTAAGATTTAGGTTTGTGTTTCGAAGTTCGAACACGTGGCATCACTGGCATGGATTGGGTTTGTGTTTTTAGGCGCTCTTCCTGAATTCAAATTTTCATCTGAAGTGAAGCGCGCGGCATTGGTGGGGTCCACACTGGATTTTTTCTTCTTTCAAATTTTGATTTTTTTTTTTTAATATATAATTATTATAGACTTTTTCTTTTCTTTTCTTTTTATATAAATATGTGCCTATTTTGACTTAGGATTTCATATATAATCGAAATCTCGTTTCAATGAATATAATTTATTAAGGGGTCAAATCTCTTCAATGGACTAGCTCATAGTTTGGGGACCCTATCTCATCTCCTTTGTCCCTTTTTAAACCCTTATTGAGGATAAAAATGAGCTAATTCTTCCTTGATTCGCCCTCTATTTCTTTATTGTCTTCTTTTCAATAAAATTATCATTATCTACCCAAGAAAAAAAAGAATATAATGGGCAGTCACCTTTGCAGATGCAAACGAGTTTGATTGATTATGCTTTAACTTTTATTAATCGAAAGTGCTAGGGATTCATGTATTCATGTATTATGTTATGTCTGTACATGGTTATCCAAAGCTCTGATTCATGTCCCATTCCTTTGTTTTCAAACCAGCCGGTAGCTTTCATTTTTATTGTGTATGAATGGCCTATATAAATAGTGCAAGATTCAATAGATAAAATTACATGATTGAGGGGATACAAAAACAATGGATAATTACAGCTAAGCTAGGAAGTATGCTCAAATATAATAGTAGAGATGCCTCATCAGATAAAAGCACAAATGTAGACCTTTTATTTATGTTCTTGCTAAGTCAGAGCCCGCCTAGACTCTTCTCAGATTTATGATGCTTTATTGATTTTAGCAATGTACTTGCAGAAGCCCACCATCCCAAATTCTGTTCAATGACAATTTTGAGAACAATGAAATGTTTGCCTCTATATTCCACTGGTTTATCTGTAATGACTTTTTCAAATCAAGTATGTATGGGAAATTCAGATATAGGTATATAACAATATACTAGATCATTAGAGCACTCCTATCAGGCTACTCAAATCGTATAAAAAGCCAAAAAAGAGCAAAAAACTCACAAAAACGCCTCACACCAGCCTCCTCATTCGGCCGAAAATCTCAAGCAGATGAACAGTAGCTTGCCCAACTCAAGTAGCAACTGTTCATCCTCAAATGAATTAAATACTCATTTCTTCTCTCTCTTGATCCTCTCTGCCACGTTCTCTCCCTCTACTACGCGCAAAAAATAACGGTGCTCAATGAAATCAGAAAATCACAAATAGCAATAAACCGGAGCATCGAATCACAAAATAAAAAACACACACACAAAAAAAAACAAACAAACAAACAAAATCAAAAAACAGAAAAAAGAACAAACAAAGTTTGAAAGAGAGACGTTGAATATAGGAAAAACAGAAAATTTGAACAAAACCAACTTAAAAGCCTTCAATTTCCACATGATAGGTAATTGAATAGATTGAAATGAAACTTGCAGTTTGACTTCTACAGCATTGTTCATGCTCTTGAACTAAAAATCAAGCCCATGATCTACTTAACTGAATGAAATAATGTACTTTGTTCTTTTGTGATATTGGACTGCATAGATAAACAACTCTTGCACTGGTAGATTTCAATTTTAAAATGCTTGATTAGATGAAATATGAAAAGATCTCAGCTTTTGGATTGTCCAGCAAAAGAATACAGTTAGTCTAGAAAATATTTGCTGGCGTAGACTTACTTTATTAGTACATTGATTAACATAGTGAAGTGGGAATTCCAGGGGCATCTGAATGGATTTTCTGATATTGAATCTCCATTATTCTGAGATATTCTATTATATCTAGTCATCAAGTGAAGGAGTAAAAGATGTAGCAACCAAACACAAGCTGTTTTTCCTTCGGACAACTGCACCAAAGGCTTCAGTCATATCCAGATCCTCTGGTCTCATTCTGCCCGGAAGCTCCCAATCAAAATGGTAGAGTAGTTGAGCGAGAGGAAGCTCAATATTGGCTAGACCAAATGCTACTCCTGGGCACATCCTCCTTCCTGCCCCAAAAGGGATGTATTCGAGGTGAGTCCCATTGAATTCAATTGAACTGCTGGTAAACCTCTCTGGTATAAAACTCTCAGCATCATGCCAAAATGCACAATCTCTTCCAATTGCCCATGCATTAACAATGACTTTGGTTTTGAGGGGTATCTCATATCCATCAATTTTGCATGGCTGTCTGCATTCTCTTGGGAGTACCATAGCAAGAGGAGGGTGTAACCTTAGAGTTTCTTTGATCACTGACTTTAAGTAACTTAGATTCTGAACATCTTTCTCATGGATCTTTTTCTTTCCTCTAAAGGCTTGTCTTATCTCAGCTCGTGCTTTCTTCAGCACTCTAGGTTGTCTCATCATTTCTGTCATAGCCCAATCTGTTGCGGTTGAAGAAGTATCAGTTCCAGCGGAAAATATGTCCTGGAAGATTCATAGATTGTTCTTAGGAAAAGAAAAATATGAGGATAACAATAAAAGTGACCAGCCCCTAGTAATTGAGAATTAATTGTTTTGAATGAGTAAGATTTATAGTAGGAGTACTAACCAAAATGACTGCCTTGATGTTGTCGGTTGTGATGGGGAACTCTAGGCTACCACTTTGCTGAAGGCCTAAAAGAACATCAACAAGATCATCCTTCCATGGTTCACCCTTGCCAGTTGCTGCACTCATCTGGTTCTCCCTATGGTCATTGATGATGTTGTCTAGGATCTTGTCAAACTTCCTCTGAATCTTCTCTAGTTTAGATTTCAACCCACTAACCGCGTGAAGAAACTTTCGTGAAGGGAACAAATCAGCCAACTCAAAACCTCCTGCCAAGGATATTGCTTCCTTGCTCAACAATGTAAATGCATCTTGGTCTTTGCAGTTGCTACCGAATGCTGCTCTACATACAATAGTACTTGTCAAAGAGAAAACTTTTTCGGTAAAATTGATTAATGATCCTGAAGATGAGTGGATGGACTCAATGAGATTACAAACTTCATCTTCTCGAAGAGAAGAGAAGGATTGGACCCTCTTGGCACTTAGGAGTTCCAACATGCAAACTTTTCTCATTTGCCTCCAGTAATCACCATATGGAGAAAAGGCAATGTCTGAGCCATCATAGCTCAAAATTTTTGAGGCAAGCATTTCTGGCCTTTGTGCAAAGGCAAGATCATGTGTCTTCATCACCTCTCTGGCCACCTTAGGTGATGATACCACAATTGTAGAGATTTCACCCAATTGTAGGTGCATAAGGGGTCCATGTTTCTGTGCTAGTTGCCGGAGAGCATGATGTGGTTGTGAGCCTCTTAAGTTGTGCAAGTTTCCTATCAGTGGTAATTTCCTTGGCCCAGGGGGCAATTTTTTAACTTTGTTCTGAGCTTTTGATCTTCTGCATACCTTTAGAAGCCAAAACAAAGAGAGTAAAATAAGAAAAGAGTTGACAGCCAAAGAAAATTGGAGGGCCATCACAAAAAGGAGAGAGAAGTGATTATTCGGAAATTTGCTTTCACAAATACTTGGATCTCAACTTGTGTTTTTGATAGTTGGAGCTCATAACTCTGTATATACTGCACATATATATGTGTTAATAATTGAATTGTTTTGATGATAAGATGCTCTTTGAATAGTGAGCCGAAGCTTAAAATGATGACAGTAATGAAGAGGTAGACTTAGTTGACATGAGATTGTAGTACCTCAATTATTGCATAGAATGATAGAACATATTAACAACTACACCTTCGTTGTGAAAAAAGAGAGATTCTCAGAAGCTAGGAGATTGAATAAGACAAAAACCACAATCTCTTGATTCTCTTTACATTTCTTTAGATTTTTTAATTGGACTAGATTGGCACTGAGGATTACTTATACTAACTAATGCCATAATAAAAACTAGCCTCTTCACACGTGCTATGTGCGTGATCAAAGGCTCTTTCCATTTTTTAGGAGATAACAAATTATTAATCATTTAATCATTCTGTGTTGCGTAATTTTTGAATTTAAATACCAGGAGGTTGGTCTTTTATTTATTTTTAACCTGTAAGAAAAAGAAAAGGTAGAGGTGGTGGCAATGACACCCTAGATTAAGCTCTTTTGACAAGAAAATAACTTATATGCTTAATCACACGTTCATTCCCTTTGATTTATAGATCCTTTTTGCTGAAGATAGAGTCCCTTTTGGGCTGAGGTCAATGGATATTTTCACCTGGGCATAGAGCCAAGATCAAATCACTAATATCCCACTGAATCCTATAATATCCGAGTTAAGTTGCCCGGTCCGTTCAATAAACTACCCGTTTTCTTTCCTTTTTCTCCGATGAAGCTTTGTTTCTGGCTCTCAACGTTTTCCAATGCCAAAAGGAAATCGATGTTGAGTGCCCGGAGCACGGTTCGTGAACCAATTCATGATGTCAATACTTATTAAAGTTGAATCTAAATGGGCTTCGATCCATCTAAGTGTTTGTCTTCTATTTTCTGAATGGGCCTTAGTTCCCACTGTGGATTCGTTATCTATTACATCCCATATGGGCCCTTATATATATATAAAAAATACTCTCACACACATTCTTTTAATAATTTAAATATTGATTTATTTGTTACAATGACTAGGCACAACTTCTTAATCTTGAGATCCTTTTTGCTGAAGATAGAGAGGTCAATGGCACATAGAGCCAAGATCAAGAATCCTATGACTCAATTGTTTTCATGTTTGTTTTCCATTTTTGAACTAAAATAATACAAACCCTTGCTACCCAAGTTGTCAGCGTTGGGGTAACATTAAGAATATCGAATGCTCCAAATTTTACTTAAGTCCTAACTTTAACAATGTTAATTATTTGAGAATTCCCAAATCCATAAAAAAATTTCCATCCAATTGGTGTTACCAAACTCTAATTAGATGTAAATATTAAATATTAGTTTAACCCATGGTGGATTGCAAAACCCTACTTTTCTTAAAAAAAATAAATAAATAATACTTGAAAGCCCCTTTTTTGTTAGATCTCTATACTTCAGTCAAATACTGACCAAATGAGTGGTATGTACACAAAATCCCTAATTTAAGCACAAAACCTTAACCCTAATATGTAAAATCTCTAAATAATTTATTAACCAGTCATTGCTTTGATCAATTTATTATTTAAATCTTCCATTCAGGTCCTCAATTTCTTGATTTTATGATAAATTGAAAGAAAATATAATCAGAACACATAAATCCCTAAATCAAGCCCTTAACCCTAACTTTAACATTTCTCTAATTCCACACAAAGCAATAGGATTTAAACAAAATTGACCTCCAATCTAGAAAGAATAGATTTGATATCGAGAAGTGTTTTATTGAATGAAATATAGGAAGCAACCGTAATGGGTAAAGAATATAAACTCTTATAGGGGGAGGCTGAATCGAGGACAAGGGAGGCCTACCAACCATTTTGAGTACTTATTTTCTTAGTATAACCATCTTGAGTAATTGATTGGGTTTTAAAAAGGCTTAGTTTATGGTGTTATGGTTACTAAATAGAATTTTCATCGAAAATTTGTCCTTTTATGATGCTATAAGGTATAAGAAGTGGAATTGATGTAGATTCATTGAGCAACTTGGTTCTTTTGATTCTATCCACGGGCCCAAACTCATCTCCTCTATTCATGAGTGGGCTTTTTTCTTAGGATGGGAAGATGGGCTGGGTCAAGCCCTTTTTTGTAATAGACTTTGTTCTTTGTTTAAAGAAATCATTGAAAATATCAAAACATGAGTGATTTTGTACATCATTTTTTGATATTTCTTTAAAGGTGTAGAAATATTAAAAAGTGGTGCGAAAATATCATTTCGCCTTAATTTTTACTGTGATATTTTAAAATATAATTAGAATATAAGGTTTTTTTTTTTTTACTAAATAAATATATAATAAGGTATCCAAAATTTACCTTATACAAAGATTTCTTATGTCTAATATCTTATAAGATTTTTTGTTTTGTTTTTTGAACAAAATCTTATAAGATTTGTAACCAATCAAATTTAAGCATAATTATATTCTAAGAATAATTGAAGAGTCTTATAAAATAGCCAAACCAAACGTAATTAGAATTCCAATCCTAACTCCTACGTTAAATTGGATTCACTAACAACATCCTAGTTCTATAAAAAAAAAAACATCCTAGTACAAGTGAGACTAGAAAACGAGGTTATTGCTTGCGTGTCAAGGTATTCGATTATTCGAGGTTTCCTGATAATTTGTAGTACTATATAAGATGAGGTGAAGTCAAATCTGTACAAATAAGAGGGTTCCTGGTTCCTTTAGTATCAAAAACAAAAAAAGAGGGTTCCTGGTTCCAGTAACAAACAAATTTATCTCCCGGGTTTAAAGGTGTGTGTTCCGTTATTTTAGTTCTAGTGTCTCACCGACCATAAGATCACACTTCACAGTTCACACCAATATTTCCTTCCTTCAATAGAATTCCATTCTTTTACGAATTCCCATCTCTCAAATTTTTTTCTTCTAGCCCTTACTACTCTGTTTTTCTCTGTTCTCTGGCTTTCTTGAGTGAAAAAGAAGAGAGAGGCTTGAGAAGAGTAGAGGGTTTTGTTTTGTTTGTTTTTCTTTCTGCTTTTGGGTTTTGGTGTATGTGGTTGTAACTGTAATGAGTAATTGGAGAAATCGACCGCCACGTAGAGTTTACCGTCAAAAACAGACTCCATGGACGCCACATGGAGAGTACAACCCTGAAAAACCTTCTCCAGGTAACTCTATTTTTTTAAAAGAAGAAAATTTTTTATCTTTTTTTTATTTTATTTTTAATATCAAGATTTTTTATTCTTTTGGTGAATTGGGTGTCTTTTTTACTATTGTAGAATTCTTAGCATTGTTGTTTTTCTTGATGGATCTTGTCTGAAATCTCTGTTACAGTACTATTTTTTTTTTACATTTTAAATTTTAATTATTGATTTTTTTTTCTCAATTGTCTGTTTGGTTTCTGTAAAAATTCTTGGAAAATAAAGAATTTTATATGTTTGGCGGGCTTATTTGAAGACAGTGGATTTACCGTAGCATCGAATTTGAGTCGCCTCCTAGCAAAAAAACAAAGGAGAGAGAGAAATTGGTTTTTTATTTGTATCATTTTTTTTGTAAATCAGACATTAAGAGGAAGCCAGAAAGTCTATTCTTATCTTGAAATCCTTTATTTCCAATTTAATGCCACTGAAAATTACATGCTTTAATTCAAATTTCCATTCATATATATAGATTCCTTATAAGTATTTGTAGATTCATAGCCTTTTCTTTTATTCAACTTCTAGTAAGGTTTTGTCTAATCACAGTTAGATTCTGGTCTCATTAGGAGAACTGTTTGAGGTTGGACTTACCTCACCATTGTGTAGTAATTTAATCCTGTTGTTGCTTTATACATTGCTTACTAAGATTAGGTTCTTGTAAAGGTGTTACTTACTAGTACTCTTAATTAATACATGATGCCCGAGGGTCCGTCAATTCCTGCAACTTCTGGTTTGGGGTCACATGACTTCGTATTTCAAATGGGTGTTACACAATTGCTGGTTCAAACCCATGGATTACCTCCAGTTTGTGTATTTTTTTGTGTGTTTCTAAATATTCATCAGCTAAGGCAGAAATTTTTGTGCTATAGGGACTGTTAATGATAGAATAGACACTAACCTCATTTATATTTTTGATTCATAATGGTGTGCTTAATGGGTCAAGCAGTCAAAAGAATTGAAGGAATATTAGGACTTAATTGCAACCTTGGGAATTATAAATAGGCTATTTGGGGTCCCATATGCTAGGGGCTGCAGCCCTTTTCTAATGAAATGATTTATTATCAAAGCGCAATTATGTTTGTGACTGATTCTTAAAAATCAATAATATCTTTGTTTTCTTTTTATACAATCATGAAGGCTAATATTTAAAAAAAAAAAAAAAAAAAAAAATTCATACAACATTCTCAGGAATAAGAATTGAGTGAAATCATTTAGAGCTCCACTATTAAAATGTGTTTCTTGTTTATAATGGGAAGGAAATATATGATCTTGAAAACATTTATGACCTAGGAAATGAATACAGTACTGTTTGTGTTGGTTTGGAAGGTAACTCATTTTCATTTATGCATTATATTTGAAAAGGAGAAAGTTTTTATGTGTTGGAATAGTTTAGAGATTATTGTTTAAATTGCTTTGCCAATAGATAGAAAAAGTCCCTACCCTAATCTGTATCCCATATCATGCTTCGGCATGTGCCACCCTACTAGGTTGTTAGTGCCAACAAAGAGCTCGAGTTCTTCAATCAGAAGTCTCTTAGCTCCCGCCCTGTATCTCAGTCTAGTACATTATTGTTGTTAGAGATTTTTATACATACTTATAAAATAAAAAGGAATTCATTGAAACTTTTTACTAGATGGTTATGTGAATCTCATGATATTCTGCGTATGTTGAACATGGCACATTAGCTTCATTGCTAGATGTCTTTTCCTGAAAGTGAAGAAAGTTGTTTTAGTTCATGGGGTGTCTTTTTCTTATTTTTTCATGTATGTTCTCTGTTTGTCTTGTTTAGTTGGAGAGTTCTTATCAGCATCAATCATGGATCTGAGTAGGCTCATTAAATTGATTTTTTTCTTCTTCTCTCTTATAGGATGGAAAGATGATGGTGTGCCTTTATGGGAAAAGCAATTCTGCATTTTGGTTGGAAAAATACCATGGGGGAAGATAGTAGAAACCAGGAAGTGTATGTACCCCAAAGATAAAGTGGTTAGATGGGATGATTCTGCCGGTGAAGAGGCATTTCAAAATGCAAAGAAACGTTATTGGACAAAGATCAATGGCCTCCCCTGTGATGTCTCTCTGCCTGATCCGGATATTTACATTGATGAAATAGATTGGGATACTAACATTGATCCTGAACTGATTAAGGACTTGGAGGGAGAGGGGCCTAATATGAACCAAGGAAATAATTACAAACCTTGGGGATGTTACAATGTGGTGGATCTTGGAGCTCTGAATAATGAAGCACAGGGATTGGGCCAGTGGGAATCTTGGGGAAACTATGTGAATAAGGAGGATAATGATGGTAATCCTTGGGAGAGTGGCTCTCTGGATGATCCTGATTTTGCAGTGAAGGATAAAGTATGGAAAACATGGGATGATGGCAACTCATGGGGAAATGGTGGGGATGAGCCATGGGGTATAAATCAGGGGGGAAACTATGTGAATAAGTGGGATAATGGGGACGATCCTTGGAAGAGTGGCTCTCATGGTATTTCTGCAGTGAAGGATAAAGGATGTGAACCATGGGGTGATTCTGGGAATAACGTTTGCAGCTGGAATCAGCAGGAGCCAAAGAATTTAGTTAAGGGTCACAATACTTGGGAAAGCAGATTTGGACAGAATAATTGTGCTTCACAAGATAGAGGTTGGACAGATTGATAGGAGGTTGGATGAGATTGTGGAATCAGTGGGATAATGGTGGGTGGGAATCAGTGGGATTGGATGGTGACAATTCTTGGAAGCGTGGCTTTCAGGGTGTTGCCTCAGTGAAGGATAAAGGATGGGGTGATTTTGAGAATAAAGATTGGGGCTGGAACCGGGAGGAGCCAATGAACTTGGATAATGATGACAACCATTGGGAAAGCAGATTTAGACAGAATAATGGAGCTAATGATGACAACCATTGGGAAGCATATTTAGGATGGAGAGACTGGAGCTTCGGGGAAATGGATGGAGGGTAGGGGGAACAGGATGGGGTAGGGAAAAAACTGGGAAAAAACTAATAATGGGTTAAAGCATATGGAATTTAAAAGAACTGATAGGGGAACCTGGAATGAGGGTAGCCAGAAGAGGGGAGGTTATGGATATAGGGGAACCTGGAATGTGGGTAGCCGGGGTTTATACGACAGGTACCAAAAGATTTAGGCCAAGACAATGGGTTATCAAACAGATAATTTTTGGAGGAAGGGGAAAACTAGGAAGAGAGTTAGTTTTGCTCCTGGGTTTTTTTTAGCTTATTCATCATTTTGAATTTTTCAGTAATGCCTATAAATTTTAGTTTAGCGGTTCTTATTTTTATTATAACTTATTTATTTGGATATCAAAAGAAGGGAAATAAATTTCTATGAACTCATGAAACTCAGGTTATGATTTTACAAATATGAGGAGTATTATATATATTTTTTTAAGAAATAATTTCATTTGTTATTTGATTTTGGTAGTAGAGTTTTCAATTGCTTATTATCATTTTGAATATTGCAAAACTCTGTCCATGGAGTTGGGACAAGCTAGTCTTGCAGATGTCATCAAAGCTATGATATCATGTGTTGTTTCATACCCTTATAAGCAAGGGGCTAGTGAGGGGATTTCAGATTTGTATTTACTTCAGAAGAGAAATTCATGAAGATAGTTTGGACCAATATTTGTAAGCTCTTTACATAAACAGTGTAACCTGTGTTTCTTTTATTTCCTTGTATGAGAGTCTTTGTGAGTAGTCACACTTATTCTCCTTGTGACTGGTGAGAGTCTTTGTTGAGTAGTCACACTTATTCTTGGTGACTGGTGAGAGCATTTTATATGAATAGATAGTGGGGCTTTTTGGCTGTTGCACCATGTGTTCTTAATTGCTTAAGGAAATTGGAAGCTGCCCTATTCATTTTTTTCAGTTCAGACAGTGGTGAGAGTTGTGTTGGTTTGTGATTAGAGAAATTTAAATTGAGAAGGAAAAGGTGTGATTCAATATTCAATATTCAATATTCATTGAGAGGGATAAGTGATTGTGTTCCAAAAGTCTCTCTTTCACAACTTTAGGTTTTGAACTTTAACCAAGTTTTGGCATCTTTTATGCAAAGATGCTAAAAGATGCTCTTGAAAGTCACTTTAAAATCACACCAAAATCGAATCTTTAGAAAATAATATATATGGTAAAAAGATAATGTTTGATATGAGGTGGGGTTGACATAATCATTGATTAAAAAATTTAAACGAAATTTTTGCAGTTTTAACATTGTCTTTCTGATACCATGTTGTATGTCTCATTCACTTTGAAATCTTTCATTGTATCTTTGAGTTACCTGAGGCAAATTGAAGCACTATAAGGAGTAGTTAATACAAATGATAAAGAACTTAAATTTTATTTTTTTGATAAGTTGATACGTACTGTCACAAATGACTTAAAATTAAATATGAAATCTACAGGCTTCATCAACTACATTATCAACTCAAATCCTTAATTATTAACAACAATCTCCAAACAGAATGTCATGAAGAATATTTACATTACAATGAAATTGAAAGAGGATTTCAACCATCATATATATTAAAAAAAAAAAAACTCAGATCTTCCAAAAATTGAGGAATCCTAATACATATTGTTGGAAACCAACTGATGGTTCTATTTCCCTCCAACCAATCTAGCTGGGTTTCCAACAGCAGTGGTCTTAGGAGGCACTTCCTTTAGAACCACTGACCCTGCACCAATTTTAGCCCCTTCTCCAATTCTTATATTACCCAAAACCTTAGTTCCTGCACCTATTAAAACCCCATCACCTATCTTAGGATGTCTATCCCCAGAAACTTTCCCTGTACCACCTAATGTCACATTATGTAAAATTGTAACATTATCACCTATGATTGCTGTCTCTCCAATCACAATTCCAGTGGCATGATCAAATAATATCCCCCGTCCGATTTTCGCTCCAGGATGGATATCTACTGCAAAAACCTCTGATATCCGAGACTGAATTAGAAGTGCCATGACAGTCCTACCTTGTGACCACAATTTATGTGCCACCCTATGAGCTTGGCATGCAAGGAAGCCTTTGAAATTCAATAAGCAATGAACATAACTAATGCAAGCTGGGTCTCGTTCTCTTACAGCTTTGAGATCATCTCTGATAGCTCTCCTGAGCTCATGATCTTCACCAAAAACGCTTAAGAAAACTTCCATGAGTACATCACTATCAATATGTGTATTACTCAACTTCATTGCTAGGTGACAAGCTAAAGCTCTCTCAAGTGAAATATGCGACAATATTGACGAGTAATAGTACTTACACAAGATAGGCTCTTGTTCTAAATCATGACAAGCCTCCTCTCGAATTTTCAACCACAGCCCATCTTCATCTTCATCACAAAGAATGGTTTTTGAAGAATTTGAGACTTTCTTCCCACCCCAGTTGTTGGTTTTACCTGAAACTAGATTTGAGAGCCTGGAAAGTTGGGACCTGTAACAAGTACTAACTTGGCACAGGTTGGAGTCCAAAATAAATGGATCAGTACTTGAAGTTTCACTTCTTGAATTAGCAATACAAGCTGCCATTTTTATGAGGAGCTAGCTTTTGATGACTGTCTTGAATGAATTATTATGTAGGCTAGAATTTGATGAAACGAGTACAGAAGAAGCAGATAATATAGAAGAAAAGGAAGGATTGGCTATGAAAAGAGAAATGAAAGTACTCGTGGTGATTTGGGGAGACAATGTATGGACTATATAGTATATACTAGTTGAGGAGGTCAATTAAACTAAACTAAAAACCAGAAATTTCTAGGCAGTAACATGTAGTGAATGAATGTGAAAGATTCGTAATATAAAATACAAGAAGCACCCAAATAGCTGACGTTTGTCATGACGACAAAGTCTTTTCATAATTGGAATCTTTACTCTTAGATTTATTTTGGTCAAAAGTTGAAACATGAAGATAACAGGAAATACTAGGGGGACAAAAAAAAGGATATGAAAAGAGTATATTACCTACTCAACCCTTCTATTTTTTATGGTCATTGTCAAACTTACTCTCTAAATATCTTTTTTTTTTTTTTTTTTTGTTGATAATATAGTCTCTAAACATCTTGATAATTGATATGTTGTTAAATTTGGTTAAGGTACACTTTGGTCAAATCCTAGTATCAAAATAATATATTAAATTTGGATTGTATCAATAAAATTGTGTTACTTGCTCGAGTGAATACTTTAAACAACTTAAAATGTCACCTCTACCTTGAATGAGTGAGTCAGATACTATTCTTTATATTATTTCAAAGCTTGTTGAGCAAGCTATGCATATTTTTTTTGAAAGCCATTCTTCTTGAATATCCAAGAGAGCTTTTCTAAGCTTCCAACCTCTCTTTAAATCTATATCTATATCTATTATATAAACTAATAGGTATCTATATCTATATCTATTATATAAACTAATAGGTGAAACTTTAGTTTTCTCCCTAAAGATGCCACATTAGATTTCCTATTCCCACACCCTTCCTCCTCACCCATACCTCTAATTAATTAATTCTCTCACTCTCATCTTTTAACATTTATCTCTATTTAATTCTCTCATTTTTCATAAGCTTTTCCTCTTCCTCACATCTTCTTCTACCTCACCTCTTGAACTCCCTCACCTCTTCATCTCCCTCATCTCCTCATCTCCCCAATTGATTGCACCATAATCTCCTATTTAAACGCCTTTGTGTGGTTTCCAAAGTTTCATGTTCGATTGCCTTAATGAGTTTGTTCCTATCATCATGTATTTTATTTTATTTTTTTGTGTAGGTAGTATAGGATGTTATTATACACGGTTGAGTAGGCGTTTGATAATGCCGAGGAATAGCCAAATGCATTCTTAAAATAAAGTTATTTGTCTCCCCTATGATTCTCATTTTTGTTTTCGTATTATCGATCTTGGTTTGCAATTGTTAAAGGCCCGTAATGAAGATTTAAAAGGCGAAAGAAATCTTATTTCAAAACAAGGAAGAAAAAACGTAAATGAAAAAGGCAAATTGGAATAAGCAATTGAGAGAGAGCCACATATAGAACACATTGAGAACTATTTTATGTTAATACTAAAAAAAGTTTTAGTTTATATTTTTTGGGTGTCCAACTCCTAATGGGATTGTTGATTTAATATGTACTTTTTTCTTCTTATGATTGAATGTGTTTTTCTTTTTCTCTTTGGATTGAATTGGTTCATGTAAACGCCAAGCTTGGTTTATACTAAAAAAAAAGTTTTAGTTTAAATTTTTTTGGGTGTCTAACTTCTAATAGATTACAGATTCAACAAATATATTAAATATATATATATATATATATATATATTTATATATAGGAAGACAATAAAAAAATACATACGTTTCAGAGTTCAAACAGAAAAGAGAGACAAAGAGTTTTATTAGGGCTAGGTCTTTGGTGGAAGAGGACAATAATGAAGGAAGCTTTTGTCGAAACTGGACACGATTCTAGTGAGGTCATGCTCCTTGGTGCCAATATCAAAGACAGCCCTATTACTACTACCAATTATATTCAGTCCAAACAACTACCACCTGATCGTGTCGATGTCAAAAACAACCCTAGTACTAGTACCAATTATCTTCAATCAAAACAACTACCACCTGATCATAATGGAGAACTTGATGTCGTCCATCACTCCCATGCCCATGCTCTAAAGAGAATCAAGAGAGGAAAGGGTATACTTTGTTTTTCACTTTAATTTTTTTTTTTTCAACTTTTCTCTTTACTTTTGTGCATGCATATATTTGGATGAATTCTGTCTCAAAACGTTCACAATTTTTACTACGTTGTTTCAAGTTCAAATTGAATTCTCGTTAGTGGATTTTGGTGTGGCGCGTTTTATTCCTTTGATTATACATTACAATTTTTTTTTTTTTTTTTCCTAGTAAAATTCTAGGTACTTTTATGATATTTATCATGCAACCAGTTATGTAAGATTAGGAATTTTTTTTTTTTTTTTTTCTCTTTTGAGTTTAATGTGGTATTTGTTCCTATAAATAATATATATAAAAAAAATAAAACCATTCTTGGGACTATTATCTATCACAATAAATAAATAAAACCACCCCACTCAAATTAAATTCAAAATAATTACCTCCCTTACAATTGCTATGTGAATTTTGAGATAAGTTGTTGTGTTGTGCTCCTAAATCCTAATTCTTCCCAAAAAATTTAAAATAAAAATTTGTATCATCAATTTCAGTGGAGAAAAGTAATCTGTTAGTAGAACTGGGTGATTTAAATAAGCTTGGTTGACTTCTAAGGTGAAACTTGAGGTGCAAGTAAAAATCTAGAGAGGTAGAAGAAAGAAATTAATTAGACTTTTGTGTCAGATGGTTATCTTTGAGTGCATGCACAACGTATACCCTTTCCTCTCTTGATTCTCTTAAAAATTGATTCAAAACGTTCACAATTTTTACTACGTTGTTTCAAGCCATATATTTGAACGTTTTGAATCAGAATTCATCCAAATATATGCATGCACAAAAGTAAAGAAAAAAGTTGAAACAAAAAAAAAAAATTAAAGTGAAAAACAAAGTATACCCTTTCCTCTCTTGATTCTCTTTAGAGCATGGGCATGAGAGTGATGGACGACATCAAGTCTCCATTTTGATCAGATGGTAGTTGTTTTGACTGAAGATAATTGGTATAACACGCTAACTTTTCTAAGATTCTTAGCTATTAATCCTATGAATAGAAAATGAAATTCTCCATCTATATGATATTCTATTTTTAATGGTATTTGGGGCTTTCTTATAAGTTATAGCTTTGCATATCTAGAAACTAGTCGCAAACCCGTGCGATGCACGAAAAAATTACTTAAAATGAAATCTAAAGAATTATTGGTCGAAATATGATTTTTTCTATCTTTTAGATTTTGTCTAAATATGAAAATTGATAATTATTAAAAGAAATTTATTATTATTGTATTTATATATAAAATATATTATAATATTAGGCATTTATTATGATTGTGTTTATATATGAAACTATATATTGTTTCTATTAAAGAAAATATAATGTGTCAAGATTCTAATGAAATGTTTACTTATAGAATAAAATTTAAATTCAATTAAAAAATATATATTAAAATAATGAGGTGTAAAATTTTGAGACCTCAAAAGCTTATATGACGCAATGTTATAAGATCAACCAAAAGTCAAATAAGTTTCGGTTTTACATTATAGTATAGATGACACTAGTTTTCTAGTTTTTTTTTTCCTAAACAAAATATGGTAAAATTGAGTAGATTCGACCCAAACCTAACTCTAAATATGAATTAAGTATTGTTGCACTCAAAGATAACCATCTCACACAAAAGTCTAATTAATTTCTTTCTTCTACCTCTCTAGATTTTTACTTGCACCTCAGGCTTCACCTTAGAAGTCAACCAAGGTTAGTTAAATCACCCAGTTCTACTAACAGATTACTTCTCTCCACTGAAATTGATGATACAAATTTTTATTTTAAATTTTTTGGGAAGAATTAGGATTTAGGAGCACAACACAACTTATCTGAAAATTCACATAGCAATTGTAAGGGAGGTAATTATTTTGAATTTAATTTGAGTGGGGTGGTTTTATTTATTTATTGTGATAGATAATAGTCCCAAGATTGGTTTTATTTTTTTTATATATATTATTTATAGGAACAAATACCACATTAAACTCAAAAGAGAAAAAAAAAAAAAATTGTAAGCTTACATAATTGGTTGCATGATAAATATCATAAAAGTACCTAGAATTTTACTAGAAAAAAGAAAAGAAAAGAAAATTGTAATGTATAATCAAAGGAATAAAACGCGCCACACCAAAATCCACTAACGAGAATTCAATTTGAACTTGAAACAACTTAGTAAAAATTGTGAACGTTTTGAGACAGAATTCATCCAAATATATGCATGCACAAAAGTAAAGAAAAAAGTTGAAAAAAAAAAAAATTAAAGTGAAAAACAAAGTATACCCTTTCCTCTCTTGATTCTCTTTAGAGCATGGGCATGGAAGTGATGGACGACATCAAGTTCTCCATTATGATCAGGTGGTAGTTGTTTGGACTGAATATAATTGGTAGTAGTAATAGGGCTGTCTTTGATATTGGCACCAAAGAGCATAACCTCACTAGAATCGTGTCCAATTCCGACAAAAGCTTCATTCATTGTTGTCCTCTTCCACCAAAGACCTAGCCCTAATAAAACTCTGTTTCTTTTTTCTGTTTGAACTCTGAAACGTATGTATTTTTTATTGTCTTACTATATATAAATACTCTGAAGCAATTACCATATATATATATATATAATCTCCATGCCTATAATAACATTATAATGCATATATAAATTACGAGGGTGCCTATTGAAACCAAACAATCAAACTAATAAATATATATACATCAATTACCAGAAGCATGGTTCTCGTCGGAATTAGCAAGAGTCATTGGTTTCAGATTCATCGACGGAGGAACCGGCGACACCGCATCTGGAGCATTCTGCAACGACTCCGACTCCATATAGTTGGAGTCGATGGAGTTGATATTGCTGGTGCCACAGTCGATGGAGTTCTGGACTGCATAACACTCGGAGTTGATATTGCTAGTGCCGGAGTCGATGGAGTTGTTGAGTGTAACACTCGGAGTAGCAAGGGAGTTGATATTTTGACTCATTGTGTTTGTCTGAAGAAAGAGAGAAAGAGAGAATTATCAAAACCTAGTCTTTGCCTGAAGAAGAGAGAAAGAGAGAAAGAGAGAATTGTGTTTGGCTCTCTCTATTGTCCTAACACTAAATAAATACAGGGCTCACCGACTTTCTATTGTCCTAACACTAAATATATACAAGAAACCTCCTATTTGATTTTGACAAAGACCTAATAAAGACCCCAATGTCTTGCCTGCCACGTAATGGTTAGGTGTCTTTCATTTTAATGCCATGTTAATTGTGTGTGACAAAACTAAGATAGATTTTACCACAATTCTGCAAAGACTTTTTTTTGTGTGCCTAGGCTCTTACATGAACTAAGATAGATTTTACCATAAATTCTGCAAATATTTTTTTTTGTGTGTGCCTAGGCTTTTACACTAAGATAGATTTTACCACGAATTCTGCAAATATTTTTTTTTTTGGTGTGTGTGTGCCTAGGCTCTTACACTAAGATAGATTTTACCACGAATTCTGCAAAAAAAAAATTTGTGCGCCTCTGCTCTTACACAAAGACAGATTTTACAGCAAATAATGATTAAAGGGTTTTTCTTTAAACAAACCTGACGGACCCTATATAAATAGCACTACAATGGAAGCTACTGCTATATTATTCACTCTTCTCTTATTTGTTTGTCAAGCTCTATAAGTTTTCCACTCTTTTCTTATTCGTCTTTCAAGCTCTACAAGTTTTGCAGTTGAGTTTATATTTTTTTTTCTTTCTTCTAATAATTTTAAAGGGGTTTTATTAATGTATTGAGTTATTAATTTTATTGTATCAATTGTGACAGTTATATATGGAGAGGGAGATGCTACCATCTTCGAGTGCTAAAGGTGAAGAGAGAAAAAGAAATAATCGAGAAGCTGCAAAACGGGCAAAAAGTAAAAAAGATCAACGAATGAAAGACTTGGTGAATGAAAAAGCTTGATTGGAGAAAGAGAAGTTGAGGATTAGTGAATTGCGGTCTAAAATTGGGGAAAAGCAAAAGGCAATCGACTTGAAGAAGGCAGATTTGAGTGCTGAAAAAGGCTGAATATAATCAATATTACAAATTATTATTATTATATCTTAAGAAGCTTGTCTATATAATATATAATAGAAGAAGACATGAGCGTTAAAACCAAGAATGTCTTACATCATGATAAGTAGCATTTCTATTTATTGTTTAAAATTCTCAACTGATACGTTGTTTTAAATTTTAAATTTCTCAAGTGATATGATGCATGCGTTTACAAGAACATTAAACGCACAAAAACAATAATTTTAATAGTTGTTAAACACTTTTAAATAAAAATAGATAATAACAAATTATTTTAAATAAATCTCCTACTACTAAAAGATATCTTAATAAAATATACTTCTCTAAGAGATATTAAAACAATTAGGTCAATTTAACGATTAACACCAATTTTTTTCACAAAATATTTTTTATTAAAAAAAACTAAATTGATTCTTCTATTATTAATAGACTTCTTTCAAATATTTACTTCTCTAAGAGAAATTAAAAACCAAACTTCTTTAAAAACAATGCCTAAACACAAAAATTTATCTTTAAATTAATTCATATTAGACTTTCTTCAAAAATTAACGACCAAACACCAAAACAAAAATCTAATACGGAAATTCTTTGAAAATAACAAAGAAAAAAAAATCAATAATTTTTTTTTTAAAAGCGGCAAACATAAAAAATCTATCAACAACAATTTTTTTAATAAAAATAAAAAATAAAAAGAATCAAACGATAAACACCAAATTTTTTTATCTATTTAACAAGAGCATTACTAATATGATTTAAATCTGCCAAGTGACACCATCCTTAAAAAAAAATAACTAATATAATTTAAGTTAACACGAGCACTCACAAATTCAACGAAACACAATTCACAGGTTTTGCTTTATTAGTAACAACAATCTCAACCAAGGTTTCTCTCTCTCTCTCTCTCTCTCTCTCTCTCTCTTCCTTTTTGATATTATGTGTTTTAGATTCAAGCACCATGTGGTTTTTATATTCTTATTAAAATCATACAATCCTAACGCACTAGATAAATCATCAACTACTATAATTTCCATATTGTTTCATCTTAGAAAATTCTATTTTAATAAAATTTTATTACCTTCTTGAGAGACCCAACTTTTAGAGATACAGTTTGAGGTTAGTGAATTGAAAAACCGCACATGGTGCGGGTTAAATGCTGGTAATATATAATAGCAGAAGACATGAGCATTAAAACTAAAAATGTCTTACATCATGACAAGTGACATTTCTATTTATCATTTAAAATTCCCAACTGATACGTTGTTTTAAATTTTAAATTTCTCAAGTGGTATGATGCATGCATTTACAAGAGCATTAAACGCACAAAAACAATAATTTTAATCGTTGTTAAACACTTTTAAATAAAAATGGATAATAAAAAATTATTTTAAATAAATCTTCTACTACTAAAAGACATTTTAATAAAATATACTTTTCTAAGAGATATTAAAACAATTAGTTCAATTTAACGATTAACACCAATTTTTTTCACAAAATATTTTTTATTACAAAAAAAAATCAAATTGATTTTTCTATTACTAATAGACTTCTTTCAAATATTTACTTCTCTAAGAGAAATTAAAAACCAAACTTCTTTAAAAACAACGCCTAAACACAAAAATTTATCTTTAAATTAATTCATATTAGACTTTCTTCAAAAAATTAACGACCAAACACCAAAACAAAAATCTAATACGGAAATTCTTTGAAAATAACAAAGAAAAAAATAATCAATAATTCTTTTTAAAAGCGGCAAACATAAAAAATCTATCAACAACAATTTTTTTAATAAAAAAAAATAAAAAGAATCAAACGATAAACACCAAATTTTTTTTATCTATTTAACAAGAGCATTACTAATATGATTTAAATCTGCGAAGTGACACCATCCTTCAAAAAAATAACTAATATGATTTAAGTTAACACAAGGATTCACAAATTCAACGAAACACAATTCATAGGTTTTGCTTTCTTCACAACAACAATCCCAACCAAAGTGTTTTTCTCTCTCTCTCTCTCTCTCTCTCTCTCTCTCTCTCTCTCTCTCTCTCTCTCTTCCTTTTTGATATTATGTGTTTTAGATTCAAGCACCATGCGGTCTTTATATTCTTATTAAAATCATACAATCTTAACGTATTAGATAAATCATCAACTACTATAATTTTCATATTGTTTCATCTTAGAAAATTCTATTTTAATAAATTTTATTACTTTCTTGAGAGACCCAACTTTTAGAGATACAGTTTGAGATTAGTGAATTGAAAAACCGTACATGGTGTGGGTTAAATGCTAATAAAAGATAAAGATGCAGACGCAGAAACAGAGAGATAGAGATAAAAGATAAAGGATAAAGAGGCAGAAGCAGATATATAGAGAGCAAAAAAATTATTGACGTTTTGTTGATACCGAAGTTAAACACGTAGAATGAGAGAGATGGTGAGGAAAAAAAATTGATGTTCTGTCAATACAGAAGCTAAACACGTACAAGGAAAAACACAGAGAGGAAAAAAAAAAACTAATTTTCTGTATCCTTATGTGTGTATTTCTTGAATTGCCTGTAATATATAATAGCAGAAGACATGAGCGTTAAAACCAAGAATGTCTTACATCATAACAAGTGGCATTTCTATTTATCGTTTAAAATTTCCAACTGATATGTTGTTTTAAATTTTAAATTTCTCAAGTGGTATGATGCATGCGTTTACAAGAGCATTAAACGCACAAAAACAATAATTTTAATCGCTGTTAAACACTTTTAAATAAAAATGGAAAATAACAAATTATTTTAAATAAATCTTCTACCACTAAAAGACATTTATATCTATCTATATCTATATAATGTATAATAGCAGAAGATATGAGCGATAAAACTAAGAATGTCTTACATCATGACAAGTGACATTTCTATTTATCGTTTAAAATTCTGAATTGATACGTTGTTTTAAATTTAAAATTTCTCAAGTGGTATGATGCATGCGTTTACAAGAGCATTAAACGCACAAAAACAATAATTTTAACTATTGTTAAACACTTTTAAATAAAAATGGATAATAACAAATTATTTTAAATAAATCTCCTACTACTAAAAGACATCTTAATAAAACATACTTCTCTAAGAGATATTAAAACAATTAGTTCAATTTAATGATTAACACCAATTTTTTTCACAAAATATTTTTTATTAAAAAAAATCAAATTGATTCTTCTATTACTAATAGACTTCTTTCAAATATTTACTTCTCTAAGAGAAATTAAAAACCAAACTTCTTTAAAAACAACGCCTAAACACAAAAATTTATCTTTAAATTAATTCATATTAGACTTTCTTCAAAAATTAATGACCAAACACCAAAACAAAAATCTAATACGGAAATTCTTTGAAAATAACAAAGAAAAAAAAATCAATAATTTTTTTTAAAAGCGGCAAACATAAAAAATCTATCAACAACAATTTTTTTAATAAAAATAAAAAATAAAAAGAATCAAACGATAAACACCAATTTTTTTTTTTTATCTATTTAACAAGAGCATTACTAATATGATTTAAATCTGCCAAGTGACACCATTCTTAAAAAAAATAACTAATATGATTTAAGTTAACATGAGGACTTCACAAATTCAACGAAACTCAAGTCATAGGTTTTGCTTTCTTCGTAACACCAATCCCAACCAAGGTTTCTCTCTCTCTCTCTCTCTCTTTCTTCCTTTTTGATATTATGTGTTTTAGATTCAAGCACCATGCAGTTTTTATATTCTTATTAAAATCATACAATCTTAACGCACTAGATAAATTATCAACTACTATAATTTTCATATTGTTTCATCTTAGAAAATTCTATTTTAATAAAATTTTATTACTTTCTTGAGAGACCCAACTTTTAAAGATACAGTTTGAGATTAGAGAATTGAAAAACCGCACATGGTGCGGGTTAAATTCTAGTTTTGTTAAATTTTGGATATCTATATTGTTCTTATTTTATTCACAGTGTCCCTCTCCTCTGCCTATCTTATTTTATTTACTCTCTCTCTCTCTCTCTCTCTCTCTCTCTCTCTCTCTCTCTCTCTCTCTCTCTCTCTCTCTCTCTCTCTCTCTCTCTCTCTCTCTCTCTCTCTCTCTCTCCGTTGTAGGTGAAAGACACACCAGAAGCTGTGGTGGCTGTGAAGAGGTAAAGTAGAAAAGTGGGGTTTTGAAGAGATAAAGTAAAGAATTTTTGTAAAACTGGATGGGAATGCTCTTAGACTTGCACCCTCATGTTATACATTCAACCAAGATCTTCAAGAACCATATTGTGCTTCATAGAATTAATTAATTAATTATTATTCTTTTTTTTT
Source organism: Fagus sylvatica (assembly GCA_907173295.1). NCBI lineage: Eukaryota > Viridiplantae > Streptophyta > Magnoliopsida > Fagales > Fagaceae > Fagus > Fagus sylvatica. The sequence continues at coordinate 40,102,670 of OU015767.1, forward strand.
TTCCACTCATCTTGTGATCCTAAAGAGAGTGTATGAGAAATTGAAACTAGAAAGTTCTCTTTTTAGTGAGGTTCATTGTTGTAAATCTTTTAGGAAGATTCTTTGGAGTGGTCTAGGTTTTGGTTTATGCAGACAAGGAGTTCATGGAGGAAATTACTATAGAAAAACTCTAGAGATTCTAGGATTATTACAGTAAAAAGGCAAGTGGAGCATTTAGAGGGGTTGCACAAAGGGTCTATGTTACAAAAGTTTTAAAAGCAAAGTGGTCAATACCATACTGGAGGTTATTTCGGTTTGGCTAAAGGAATGACATATTTTAGTACCAGCCAATACCAATGTACCGTTTCGGGTTTACCACTATATACCATACCAAAGGTCGTTTCGGTTTGGCTAAGGGAATGACATATTTTGGTACCAGTTAATACCAATGTACCGTTTTGGGTTTACCGCTATATAAATAAATAATATATATATATTGAACATAAATGATAAAACTTCATTCTTTTCTTACATGAATATAAAAGTTAAAAGTCACTTAAAACACATAAATTAAATTTTTTCTTAAAAAAAAAAAAAAACTGAAATTGTTCATTACTCTACAAGACCCAAAACACCCCGAAACACCCCAAAATATTAATAGGTCTATTTCAGTAGTGTTTTTTGCACCGAGTGGAGTACCAGAATGAAATATTTCGAGTATTTCAGCTGAAACGGTACAAATTGACTACTTTGTTTAAAAGTCCTCACTAATTGTAACCGTTCATGAAAAGTGAATTTTTTACGGGATTGTTTGGGTTCCCGGTGTGGGTTTTTCATTGGAAAAGTTATTCTTTGGTTTTCCACTTCGTTACCAAATTTCTAAGTTATTTTCTCTATTGCATTATTATTAGACTTGGCTCTGTGGTTAAATTGTTTATATATGTGGGTTGTATTTACCGCTAGTGTGATTAATCAATAAATTCGTGAATTCTGTTGTATTAACCACTTAGGGATCTAAACATTTTTTTTTTTTTTCTCTTTTCAGATTTAATAAAAAAAAATTAAATAAAAAAAAGAAGAAGAAGAAAGAGAGATAATATTGGGGTGTCTACAGGTAGAAAACTCACCCGTCTTCATTTCCATCATCCCTAAAATTAGTCTTACTAAGCAAATAAATCTAGCTAGAAAGTTTACATAATATATGTATAAACTTATGATAAACATATATAAACATATTTTTTTTATAAACATATTATTTAAAAAAAAAAAATTGAGGTCCAATTGTATTAATAAAGCAGAATATTTTCGTTGCAATATAAGGATTGTTATATTAGATTTGCTTAAATATATCAACCCATTAGATGAGTTGAAGTACCATAAGTCCATAATTATGGTCCATGAAACTACTACGATGACCGCTTCTTCTCATTTGAATTGTTAGGATCATAGTCTGAGTGACATTCAAATAGACATGCTTTTGATGGATCCATCATTGTTGTGGTTTAAAAATAAAAATTGATTGAGAATCACATTATGAAGCATCTCACTTGGTTTCACTTCCACTTCACATTTTCATTATTGTTAACCTCTTAATATCAGATGGATCAAATTGTGAAGCTGGGTTGAAAACTCACCTGTCTTCATTTCCATCATCCTTAAAGTTAGTCTTACATATTATAATGTAAAAGTAAAGACAAAATGTGGGTAGAGAAGTTCCTCGAGTCACTAGGAACAAATATTAGGGAATAGCTTTCAGAAAAGGTTGTGATGGAACAATTATTAACAAATATTAGTTAATGCAAGTGTTGCACGTGTAATACAGTAAAAGGAAGTTAATTCATACACGTGTCTTTTTATGCAAAAAAAAAAAAAAAAAGAAAAAAAAAAAAAAAAGAACTCTACTCTTGGAAGGATACTGTCTGGAGTGAAGGAACAAAACTTTTAAGGAACCTCCTTTGGTGCAAAAAAAAAAAATTGGACAAAGTTTGTTTCTCTAAGTTTTCCATTCAAGCGCATGAAGGTAAATTTGTCTTTGAGATAAGGAAGAAAATTAAAGGGCATAGTAATTATCTTTATTGATACTTTTTTCTTTTATTTTTCCCGCATTTTAGATGATTTAATTTGAGGGCTTGAGTGGGAAATAATAATGTCCTTAACTTCTATTAAAATCACTTTTACCAAATAGCTATTCATAAATTATGGATAAACATATATATTTAACATAAGATATATTTAAACATATACTATATGAAAATAAATAATCATGTCCAATGGCATGTATTAAAGTATACACTAAAGTCCACCTTCAGCTCCTTAAGTTTGGTATTGTTTTCATTTTGGTCCCTTATGTTTGTTTATATTTCAAATGAGTTCTTCTGTCTATCTTAGTTAGTCTCCTAACCGTTAAATGTCACCTAAGCTTGCCAACTCAGTCAATTTATTATTATTTAATCCAATTTCATAATTTTTATTATTAAAAAAAAAAATTCCTAAACTCATCTTTCTCTCTCATCTGCCTAGATATGGGGTAATCTATTCATATATATATGTAAAAGATGGGTTCATGTTACATCCGGTGTAACTTCAAAAGAGTTACACATTTTCTAGGTCATTGATTTCTAATAGATCTAAGAGTAAAAAATAACCAAAAGACAACTTTTATATAAATTTTTTTGAAATTTGAAAAAACACGTGAAAGTTATTTTTTATAAAAACGACTTTCATATAAATTTTGTTGAAATTTTGAAAAAAACACTGAAAAATTATAAACGAAAAAGGCAATAAAAAATCGTTTTTTCTTAAAGACGACTTTCACCCAAAAAATTGTATTTCCCAAAGATGATTTGCAATCAATTTATTTTTCAAATTAATATCAAAAGCTACATATTTGGCCGAAAAACATAAAAAAAAAAAGCATTTTTTTGGCAAATTTGGCCAACAGATCAGGGGGGAAAAATTGTGGAGTTTGACTGGAGAAACAATGGAGTTGATTTCAAAATAAATGAAATGTAAAAGTAGACATTTTGCATTTAAAGCAAACAAATCTAAAATGTTGTGGTTTCTCTAATAAGTAATATGGCAAAAGGGCGATGACATAGTGTTCCTCGTGTGACTGACTGTTGAAACACTGTTATGTACGTGTAAATATATACTTGGGGGGAGAAATCGTCGTTAAAACAATGGTTATGTTCTGCTTTGTGTATAGCACTATAGCTCTATATATAGCTGTAACCAAAGTGGTGAAACACTAAAGAAACTTATTAACTTTCCTTAACTTTCCTTTTCCTTTTTTCCATTACCATTTCCTTTTTTATGAATACTTTGACTAATGTGTTCCCTTACACCATGCACCATTTTCCTTTTAAGATTATTTGACTACTCTTGTTAATGTTATATAATTGTATGATTTACTTTCTCTAGTTTGTCACTTAAGTATCTTCTTAATAACATTGTCTTTCTTTCATCTTCTCTTCGTTAATCATATTCTTTCATATTTGATGAGTTTGAATAATTCATATTTGATGAGTAATAATTCAATATTACTAGAACACAATAAATACGTATTTTCTCTTCTCATATGAATAATGAATCTCACTAATTAAAATTTATGGTAGAACTTACTATTTATACGAGAAGAAAGAATAATTAATAATTTTCCAGATTTGATTCATATTTTTGTGCTTGGATTTAAATTATCATGGTTTTGTTACGTGCTATGTTGGATTTATGCTTAACTAGCAAGTTCAAACTCAATTGTTCAAAAGGTTTAAATATCTTAGCATGCCTACAAGTTGGTCCAATTTGAGTGAGGCTATGATCATCCTAAAGTAATTTCAATTTTTTTTCTTAGCATGTCCTAAAAGTTGGTTGTTAAAATAATATATAGAGTAAGGCAATGTTTTTCTCCCAAAGTAATTTTGTGTTATTTTTTTTCCATTTTTTTATCCCAATGAAGGATACCCCTCAAACAGGAAAACAAGCCCCAAGCTTGTTTAAAATTTATAATAGAAGTAAATATTTATTAATAGTTTTAACATGGATCTCCAAAATACATTTTTTATTTTTCTTTTAGGCCCAAAAACAAATTCATTTTACTTTAGATCTTCTCCTCAATTTATTTTTCTAAATTTACCACATTTTCTTTTTTTTTGGTACAGGTGGGGGCAAAATGGGAAAACTGATTTTATACCAAGGTTAGAAAGGGGCCACACCCAAATAACAAATTACTTTCAATACCTTAATTACCCAAAAAATCAACCAACGTGACTATAATTAATGATATACTGATATTATATCTGTAGACAAACTTTGGTTAGTATTTTACAATTTAAAACGTGCTTACATTTAGTATAATAAATTAAAAATAAATGTGAACTTTTTTTTACACCTTAAAAGTATTATTAAATGGTTGTTATATTGGTAAATAATTTCAATATTTTACAATTTGTAAAAGCTTTTCTATATAGCTTATCATTAATATAGATAAAACTTTGTCATTAAACATTGGGAAGTTTATCAACGTGTTATTACATAAACTAATGTATCTAAAACTGATTTTTAATCAATGAAAGAATTTTGAAAATAGCTTTATGCTTCATTTCTCAAAAAAAATGATTTTTCAAGGCCATCTGGTAAGATATGGGTTTATTTCGCATCTTACGCAAACGATCAAAATTATCTTATATTTTCTAATTCAAAATGTGCTTTGCTTTCAACATGATTTCCCTTACTTTGCACGTGCATTTCCTTCATGATTAACCCTTTGTTTGGCGTTTTGCAGATTATTTTTTGGAAGTCATTTTGCACTGGAAAATTTGTTTGAGAATATTTTTGGAAGTTCATTTTGCACCCTACATGTGATTTATTTGGCAGAATTATTATTAAATCACCCAATTCACTAAGGAAAAACAGTTACAATAATCTACTTACAAAACTTTTATATACCCAATATTACCTTCCTATCACAGTAGCCTCAAAACCTCTTGAATCTTCCTAAGCAAACTTCCACTACAAACTTCTCATTTGCATGAACCAAAACCGCGGACACTCTAAGAGACTTCATTGTAAATTGATAAAAGTGAATCTATTTGGAAAATAGCTCCATGATTTCAAACTCTCAAATTCACATTCTTTGGGATCACAAGATGAGTCGGTAAAGAACACGGATTTATCTATGAAAAACAAGGAGAAAAAACACAATGTTTTCTCAATAAATAGCATAGGATGTGGCCTCATTTTTTTATAAAGGTGCACTTGAAAGATAACACAAAACCTAGTTAGAAACAGAATCAAAGAACATAATCACACAATCTTGCTCGATCGAGCCTTAAACAAGGTACATGCGAAGTTTTCGGTTGATTAATGATTCACTCGAGCGATTCTCCCATCTTGCTTGAATGAGTCTTCTCCTTCACTCGATTGAGCTTCTTTAGTCAACAACACTTCGAGACTTTTCTAGAACAAATTTAGAATGAATGCTATCACATCAAGAAACTTGAAATTTGATTACAAGCAAACATGATGGAATAGACCAATACTAAAATCCTAACAATTTTAATTATGCTTATCAATCATGGTAAGCTACCACTTTTTCTTTTTCTTTTTTTGAGAATCGGTAAGGTACCACTTAACCTGACCGCGGGGTCTCTCACATTGATTGCAAAACTTAGACCACATGATGCGGCTAAAGTGTACAAGGGAAATCTAGTGTCATAGGCATATTTTTGTGTCTTGAGATTTGAATAAGGTGATTATATATGTCTTGAAAGAGTCTCAATTAACATGTTAATCTATAATCTTCACGTGGAGTGGAAGTTTTGAAATGGAACTTTAATTTCGAATCATACATATGGGAAAACAATTCAAGTACAAAGTGCCTTCATGAACTTCCTCCAAAATCATATGTCAATATCTATACTTGTATACCAGCTTGGTTACGAAGATTATGATAACTCTTAAACTACATGGAAACCATGTAAACTAAACAAAGGCAACATAAAATATTAATGAAAAATATAATAATTGTTGGGGCAAAACATTTTCCCTGGAAACCATGTGTTTAATTTTAATTCCAAACAAAGGCAACATAAAATCTCACAATAAAAATGCATTGCTTATAATTGTTTTTCTGTTATACTCAAACGGAATCTAGTGGAAATGTCTAAAATACCCTCAATTTAACCCAATCTCAACACCATTATTTTAATCCTAAAATATAATGGAACCGATGTAATATCTATTGATTCTATTGGAATTGTGCAAATTGCTTTCCACCATCTATTTTTCTCTCTATACTCAAACGGAATCTAGAAATAAATACCCTCAATTTAACCCAACTCAACACCAACCCAATCTCTCAACCTGGATTCATTGAATCCAAATGTCTCTCTCTCCTCAGCTAGTGCTCTCCTTAGCCACTCTCTCTCTATCTTACCAAGCCAAGCCACCATGGCCAACCCACGGTTGAACCCAATCTTGACCAACCAAACCCCACCACCAAACCCACAATTGAATTCATTCGGTCAACCCCACAAAATCCACACAAAGTGTCAAAATGGTTATCTATAGTTTGGAAAAACCCATTCTTGAAACCTTGAAAGATTCTCGGTTTAGTTATCTTCCCACATAATTCAATAATTTTTTAACCAAAAAGCCCATTTTTAGCACTTGATACAATTCTATCTTTTAAAGGTTTAGATCTAAAGCAAATGCCTCAAATTGTTAAAATCAAAAACCAAGAAACCCCAACCACAAGAAACAATGTGGTTGCATCAATTGAAGCTTGAACATACCTACGCAATGTTGTGAAAATGTTGTGTCTGTAGTATTATTGTTAACCAAAAGATACTTGGATTGAGAAAAAACCAATCAAAGAGCACCTCAACCCCTCCTCCCCCCCCCCCCCCCCCGCCCCCTCCCGCAAAAAAAAAAAGAAAAAAAAAAAAAAAAAAAGAAAAAAAAAAAAAGGCTGCATAATACCAACTCTAATATGGAGCAATAAAAGTAAACTAATAATTAACACAAACAAATTCATTCTTCAAAGCATTAATTTGTCCTAGTTATTGCAGTAATCTATGTTCCTTCAAAACGATTAAATCAAGATCATTAATAAACACTTTGTTGTTAGGAAAAAACAGGAAAAATTCGTTATTGGAATTTACAAAGTTTTCGTATAAGAGCACACCACAATTGGCGGTAAACAACTCCTTAAAGCCAAAAAGAGGGTGACACCAACACCGTGGACTCGTAATTTCTCTATTATGTGAGATTGTGAGTGGAACTTGGATGAAGATCAACTACCTTTATTAATTCTTAAACAACCGAATGAAAATAAGTGCTTCAAATCTTCTGTAAAGTCTTACAACATACAACTTTTTGGAACAAAAAATAAATAAAATTGTTTTCTAAACAAACAAGCACTCAAAGATAATAGAGTTTTCTTGAGTAGGTTATTTCAATCAAAAGGAGTAATTTTGAAAATACAATCAAGAGCAACCCAATGAAAGGTGTAGTAACATAACTGAGACAGTTGGTGTGGAGGAAGAGCTCAAGGAGCTAAGCTCTTATGAGGTGTAGAGAAGAGAAAAGAGGATCTACACATACCCTTTTTTAGGTCCCTACCCAAGCATATGGCAACTTGTACCCTACAATCGAGTTGGCGAAGCTTAAGGCTAATTGAGAATGTTGAAGCAACAAAAGTTTCCTTCAAGATAAGTGAGGCAAAAAGACAAATCAGTAATTGTGTATGTTGTTCTCATTTTCATTATTGTTTTTCTCCCAATATCAGATGAATCAAATTGTGAACCTGGGTAGAAAACTCACTCTTCTTCATTTTCATCATCCTTAAAATCAGTCTTACTAAGCAAATATATCTAGCTAGAAAGTTATCATAATATATGTGTCTTCATTTTCATCATCCTTAAAATCAGTCTTACCAAGCAAATAAATCTAGCTAGAAAGTTATCATAATACATGTATAAACTTATGATAAACATTAAACATAAATGTTCTATAAACATATTATTCAAAAACAAACCATGAGGTCCAATTGTAGTAATAAAGTAGAATATTTTCGTTTCAATCGAGTTACGCATTATATATAGATACAAAAGACAAAAAAAAAAAGAGTTAAAGAGCTTTGATTTTATAATATGAGGATTGTTATATTGGATTTGCTCAAATAAATCAACCCATTTGATGAAACAAATGCTACTAAAAAAGGTTTTCTTTAAGGCACCTCTTCTTTATATATATATATATATATATAACGGAGAACTCATGTTGATAAATTTGTAGAGCAGCTGACTCAACAGTTGATGCACCCGATGACCGTTTATTCTCATTTAAATTGTTAGGATCAGAGTCTGAGTGGCAATGAACATAGGATGAAATTGTAATAAAAGACTTATGTGTGTGTAAGTGGCAATGAGATCGATGAGATTGTAGTAAACATGTAGATAGTGAAGGTCTCTATGTCAAATGCGTCATACAAAAGGTAATGACTTACCTTAATGAAGAACTTAGGCTACATTTTTTGCGGCCTTGTACTGTTATTGATGAAAGTTATGTCATTGAGCTCTGACGAGTGAAGGAATACACCTTTATATGAATTTGCTTTGGTATAGAAAATGAAAAGAACAAGTAACTCAACTCTTGGAAGAATTTTAGAGTGAATAGTTTGAACAAAATTTTTAAAAATCCTCCTACGGAATTTGCTTTATTGCGTATGCAAAAAAAATAAAAATAGAAATCTGGACAAAGTTTGTAAACTAATCTATGAAGTAACTAATTTCCAAACTTAAACAAGTAAGTAACTAAGTAAATAAAAACTAACAAGGCAACAAGCAGACTAAGCAGTAGATAAGAACAAAATAAGAGGAAAAGAAAAGAAAAGAAAAAATCTCTGACTTCTGAGACTAAGGAAGACAATTAAGGGCATGAGGCGGACCGGTCTATAGTTTGGTTTTTGCTTTACTGACTTGCACTTGGATAAGCTTTATTTATTTATTTAATTTATTTTTTTTGGGCGGGCTTATTTTGTATTACGGGCTTATGGATTTGGGCTTATTTTGTTATTTGAGCTTATTTTGCTTGAGTGGGAAATAGGGTGTTCATAATGTCCCCTAACTTCTCTTAAAATCACAAAACTTTTACCAAATATATAATTGTAGAGGTACTTATAAAATTGTCTTTATGTATAAACATAAAATTAACATAATATATGTTTAAAGATATACTTTCTAAAAAATAAACAATGGTGACTAATTGCATGTATTAAAGTATTATATTTTGGTTGCAGTTGTGTTATACGAGAAATTATTCAGTCGACTGGGTGAACCACGTCATCTGTTCACCATTCTAATAATTAAATGACACGTGTGATAATTAATACAGTCAGCTTGGGGCTATTTGGTCATTTTAAAAGTATGGGGTTAATGGTTAAAAGCTGACTGTATTAATTATCAGACATGTCATTTAATTATTGGAATGGTGGACGGGTGAATCACGTCAGCTGGTGGACTGAATAATTTCTCGTGTTATACATAAGTTTCAATATAACTTTTATATGGGTATATAAAATAATTTTGATAAATATAAAAAAGAACAATTGTGTAAGTTACACCATACCTCACTTGTTTAATCGACACACCCCAAAAGTTTAGTAGAAATAAAAATTAACCCAAAAAAAATCTAGTCTAACATCGTTAACAACACATTTTAATTTTTCTTTTGATCTAATATATAGAAAATTCATATTTTATCCTTGAATTATTGATAAAATCACCAGTTTGCCCCTAAATTACCTTGATTTACCAAAAATAAAACCCAAAATGACTCTAAATTATCCATATGTATCAAAACAAGTCACATGAATACTCATTTGAATCTACAAATCCTCAATGAAGTTTATTAGGAATGATAGTTAACCCAAAAAAAAATCTAGTTTAACACCGTTCAAAAAACTTTTTTCTTTTTTTTTGGTGAACTAACCTATAATTATGCTCAATATGTGTCAATTCAATTAGAGTTTTACACTAAAATTATATCATTTTGAGTTTATGTAGCATTTAATGGAAGTGAGGTTAATCGAATTGGATGGAGGAATCAAATCACCAATGATATCAAACGTTAACGTTGACATTGAAAAAATTGAAACTTCAGGAGCTAAATTGAAAAACAACCCTAAACATAGAGTGAAATCGTCTAGGATGAATCACTCTCTCTCTCTCCCCATCCCTCTCCCTCTCTGCTAAGTTTTTTATGACTTCTAAAAGAGTTTTTTATGTTATTTTGCCGTTCTCATTGTAGGATTTTGGGTTTTGTTGTGTAATCAACTTGGTTTCCTTCTAACTTGGTTTGAAAGTGTTCTAATATTCTGATATTCAATAAAGTTACTTTTATTCAGCAAAAAAAAAAAAAAAAATTAAAAATTAAAAATCTTGGCTTACATGCCTACAAATTGGTCCAATTTGAGTGAGGCTATGATCATCCTAAAGTAATTTCAATTTTTTTTTTCTTTTCACCAATGAAGGACCCAAAAAAAGGAAAAGAAATTCTGTCCCAAGCTTGATTAAAATAATATATAGGAATATCATTTTAATTTTTGTTTCTTCACATTATTAGCATAAGCCTCAGTTGTACTTTCCATCCTTTTGATCTTCAAACTCATTATATTTTCCAAATTATTCGCACATTTTTATTTTTGGGTAAGTACAGCCAGTGTTATTTATTGTTACCAAATAAAGAATCCAACATTTATTTATTTTTTCTAACATGGATCTCCAAAACACACATCTGGTTTATGATACTTAGGCCCAAATAACAAATTCACTTTCAAACCTTAATTACCCAAAACAAAGAGGCTACTATTTATGATAACTCAGAGCCAATGCCTAAACCAACTCAAACTTTTTCTTTTTTGGCCCATTTATGAAGTGTTATTGGGTGGGCACAATCACTTTCTTACCAAACAGACACACATTTTTGTTCTAGTCCAGTTCATACCATAAAAAACAGCCAAACTCCCAAACTCAGTTTGACCTGTAACTTTACCTAGTTTTACCCCTTTTTTTTTTTGGGCAGTAACCACCAAAACAGAAAATTTCAGATAGAGCCTAGTGTTTGAGTATTTATGACACAACCCAAATCCTAAATACTAAAAAATAGGAGAAAAAATCTCAGAAAGATGTGATTTTGAGATTAACCCATTAATGCCAATTTTGGAAATTATCTAAACCAATTCACAATTTCACAGAAAAAAATAAAAATTAGGGTTTTTACTATTTACTTGGCCCCTTTATAAATACCAATGTCCTTAGTCTTTTTTGTGCCTTTTGATTGAGCAAAGTAGTTTATATATATTACACAGGGGTTCGTGAAGTCTCTCAGCTTCTTTAGGACTCAATGGGTCGTTCTCGTGGGAATTTTCACTCTACTGATGAGGACCCCACCCAAAGGTTTGAAATTTGAACAATTTTCTTTGTTTTTGGGAAGTTCACAATTGTGCTTCAATGGTTTGTGGGCTTTGTTTCTTTTCTGTAAAGTTTTGATTTTTTTGGTGGGATATGCATTCTGTGTTCTTAGTTCTTACTGTTTTATATGCTAATAGTTGCAAATTATAATGAAATTGTGAAGTGCTATTTGTGATCAGCAATGTGTAGTATTGTGAAAGTGAAAATAATGGAGTAATGCAAAATGGGGTTGTGCTTAGACTTATCCTGAGCGAGAAAAGACAGAGACTCGTTTGCTTGTTTTTATCTTCTTCTTCTTTTCTTTTTTTTTTTGGTAATTTTTTGTTATATTTGGTACTGTGATTTGGTGATATCCTCTGCTATTCTACTAAACTGGAAATTTAGAGGATGCTGTAACAGGCTTTAGAAGAGTCTGAGGTAAGTTTGATTTGTCAATTGTGCTAAATTCTTCCACAATTACCAGAATGATGCAGCATGTATCTAAAGGTTAACTACTTGGTCGAATAATTTTGTAATAAAGTACAAGAATGCACTTATTGTAACTCATTGTAACAAGCATCTGTTAACAAATAGCTGAGTTAGTTAGAAGGCATTAGCAAATAGGAATCAAGCAAGCTATTGTATAACCTCATGTAAATATTGAGATCAGTGGAATTATTTTGTACAAACCATTAGCCTAGAGCTATTAATCCAAGAGTGTCTCTTGAAGAGTTCTTTCTTTCAAACTATCTTTTAAGCAGCTTAGCCTTATCCATATATTTCCCTTGTTCTAAATTTATACTCTCCATCACAGAAACCCTCTTTTCTATATAGCTAATCCCACTAAGCTTTATGGATTCTGAAGATTCTATAGACAGGTGTGCTTCTATAAGTGATTTTTTATAGCGAAGAAGTAAGATCTTGTTTTACTTTCTACTTGATTTCACAATCTTTCCACGTGTTTCTTGAACAACGAAAGGAACTGTATATAGGAACACATTGTGTTTATTAATACTTCTCAAGCATTTTGACATAATTATTTATCAAAGTTTTTGAGTTATCTCCAGACAAAGTGGTCCTATTAACTTGCCCGTTTTATTCTTCTTTCGGGCTTGAAGTGCCCTCTAGTCTGTATTTATTCGAATCTTGAATTGGTACTATGATTGTGCTGAATTTTTGTAGGTTTATATGAGATGCATCATATTAGTTGTGTCATTGATTTATATTTGGAACATTACTGTAACTTCTATTTCTGAATACTAATTTTTGGCCATTCAGATCAAGGAGGAAAAAGAATGCCAACAGTGGTGAAAATTCAGAATCTGCAGCTGCAGGTAAACTTTTGCACCTTCACATCATTTTGTATGTGGTCATTTGATTGAGGTTCTGCCTGGTCAAATTTTTTTTCTTTTTCGTTATTTTATTTTATTTAGTTGAGTCCTGGCTGATGTTGCTAGTTGGGAGACTGCCCAATATGAGTGTCTTGGCCATAGGGCCCTGGTTAAATTGCAAAGGTACAGGGCTTGCCTAGGAAAAATGATATAGGCATCGTAAATTCCTTATCTCGGATAGAGGGTTAGAAACATGTATAATACATATAGAAGCTGCCGTAACAAAATGATGGTGCTGTTTTTTTCTTTTAAACCAAGCTATCATTGTTAGTGCTACCTGTTGTTGTCTGTATTTTTTTTACGTTCTTTTTTTTTTCCCTGATCCTTCCTTTATCTTTCTTTGTGTATGTGTGTGCGTGTTTTTTCTTTGAGTCAGGTCAAGGACCAAGTGATGGGAAAAGGGCTTTATACCACTGCAATTATTGCAACAAAGACATTACAGGGAAGATCCGTATTAAGTGTGTTATGTGCCCTGATTTTGACCTATGTATAGAGTGTTTTTCTGTTGGAGCTGAGGTGACACCACATAAGAGCAATCATTCTTACAGGGTTATGGTTAGTATTACCATTAATAAATTATTTCTCCCATGGATACCTTGCATACTTGTAGAGCTTTTCACAGTGTTAATTTATTAATAGAAACGGCTTTTCATGTTTTTATAATGTGGATGTACGTTTGTGCCTGTTTCAGCATGATATGCTGCTGCTGACAATAGAGAATCTGGACGATTACCCATAAATTGTGCTTATGCTCTTATGTGTTGTCACTTCAACAGGACAATTTATCTTTCCCTCTTATTTGCCCTGACTGGAATGCCGATGATGAAATACTGCTTCTAGAGGTACTTTCAATCTCGTTTTTAATCCTTACAACGGAGTTGACTAATCCTAATTAGTTGCACTATATTGGTACCTGGCCTTATTTCAGGGTATTGAAATGTATGGCATGGGTAACTGGGCAGAAGTTGCTGAGCATGTGGGGACTAAGAGTAAAGAACAATGTATAGAACACTATACAAACGTATATATGAACTCCACACACTTCCCTCTTCCGGTATGACATCTTGAACAAAGTTAATGACTCGATTATCTGTTGAATTGTAACTTTTTAGAAGAGTAAATAAGTTGTGGAGCATATTCTTTTTCTAGGACATGTCTCATGTTGTTGGAAAAAATAGAAAGGAGCTTCTTGCTATGGCTAAAGGACATAGTGAGGACAAAAAAGGTGTGTGATCATGTTATGATAACTCTTTGATTTTTTTATTTTTCTAAATAATTTATCTTTGCTTACATGGTGATATATCATAAATTTATGCAGTAGTCGCACACAAGAAATGTTATTATTATATTTTTTATGCTAATAGGGTAGCTGCTGCTCTGGCCAATTAAGTTCATAGCCTTTGGCCACACGTTGGTATAGAAATGTGCCTTGTGATACAAGATAATTGTAAACAAAGACATGAGAGGTTTAGGCTTGACCTAGGTTTTTTTTTTTTTTTTTGGGGGGGGGGGGGTCCATTTTCGATACATATATCTCTGCTAAAGTAAAAGAGTAAATTTCTACTGAATTAAGAGGCAATACTTGGTTGTTAATGAATGACTTCTGTTCATTTTGTATGATTAGTGGGGCTATGTTATTCATTTTGTGTTGAGCAATTTCTGGTGACTATTACAGGATTTCCTATGATGGGGGAGCTTAATTTGAAGGAAGAATCTCCTTTTTCTCCTTCAAGAGTCAAGTATGGCTATCATTCTCTACCATGGATGCATTATATAATTTTGCTGAGATAACTTCTTATGTGTTTTTTATTAACTTAATCAGAGTTGAAGAGTCACATAAAGGTGGTTCCTCTAGCCGCTTATTGTCAAGCTTAAATGCTGGTGAGGAAAATATATTTTTGACTAGCTACATATGATTTTTTTTTTTTGATAAGTAAGAATTTTATTCAAAAAAGCCTTGTGTGCATAAAGCATGCACTCAAAGCGGGGATACAATAATAACTCAGAGAAATCAGAAGCTAAAGAAGCTAAAAACTCTCCTACAGAAGGAGAGGAAGTAAGACCCCAAGCCCTAGACCAATCATACAAAGAACCAAAGAATAACTCTATGATTTTAGCCAAAGGAGTCTCTTTGTTCTCAAAAGTACGACTATTTCTCTCCCTCCAAATAGTCCACATAAGGCAAGAAAGGATTAAGTTCCAAACACCCGAAGACCGCTTCCCAAACTACATATGATTTATCAAATAGTATATTCAATTAAATCATGATATTTGATTCTCTGCCTTGTTTTCTTATACTTCAGAAGTGGAATCTGGGGTCCGTTCTAGTAACTCAAGTTCGGCTGCAACAGCTGCTAACAAGAAGGCATCCAACATGGCCCAAGTTAAAGATGGCCCTGGTGTCATTAAAGTGGAAGGTGAGACATATTTTATCTACAGATTGCAAATGGTTGTTGAAAGCTATGGGTTTTTTCCCCTTTTTGTTAATATATATTTTCTATTAATTCGAGAATCAGCCTCTTTAAAATTTGGGATAAGGTTGCCTACTAACCACCTCTTCTAAACCTTGCAAAAGCGGAGCTTATATTTTGGGGGTGGTTTCAAATTAAACCTCAAATTAAAAGTTTCAATAAAATCCCTAGATTATTTGAATTGTTTCAATTCACCCCTCAGAGAATCATTGTTAACTAAAAGTAATGGAAAATCAAGTAAATTGCCACATGAGACTTATTTGGGCACAAAAAGACCTGTCACATGACCATCATGTGGTATTTTGTTGCCCAAAAAAAAAAAAACTGACAAAATGAGCACATGTTCATCAAACTGTATTTATTTTTCAGGATTTTTTTTTGTACGCTATTTTGGTGCCAAAATGTTATATGTGATTCAAATTGACGCATTTTTGGCAATATACTATATGAATTTCCACTTTTTGTTAATAATAACTCACCGAGGGGGCTAAATGAAACGATTGAGAAAGTCCATGGTTTTAATTGAAAAATTTTAAAATCTAAGATTTAATTTGAAACCACACCAAACTATAGGGGGGGGGGGGGGTGGATTATGTGTTTCACCCTATTTTCTATTATTGTTGATATAAATGAAAGATTGTCTTGACTGAGTACAATTGACAACATTTTTGCATTTTGTTGTTTGTTGGCATCTATGACCTTCTATTTTCACTTACTAGAAGGTTGAAAAGTGGTGATGCATTCATAATCAATTTGGTTATGATAGAATAGCTGAATATTAAATCATTTTCATTTTATATTGTTTGCAGATCCTCAAGCAGACAGAAGCTTTGTGGGGAAGAGACCACACTCTTCAGTGAGCGAGGGTCCTCCTTTAGTTGATTTGAGTGGTTATAATGCCAAAAGACAGGAGTTTGATCCTGAATATGACAATGATGCTGAGCAGTTATTGGCTGAGATGGAATTTAAGGAGGCAGACGGTGAGGAAGAACGTGAGCTGAAGTTGCGAGTGCTGCGAATTTATTCAAAGAGGTACTTGGTGGCAATAATTTGATTTCCATATAACTTCACACTTATTGGTATATTAATTTATTTAATTTTCTGAAACTTGTAAGACGGCATTAAGTTCGGACCAACTTAGCATAATGGAAAAAAAAAGAGTGAGGAAAAAAGAAATTGAGAGGATATAGTCATAAAATCATGATGAAGACAGGAGGACCCTTTGTCTGCGTGATTTCATGATTCTTCGTCATCTGTTGATGAAACTATTTGCTAGTTATCACTATGTGAAGTTTTTTTTAGGCTATTTAATAATATGGTATAAGCTTACTGTTTTATAGATAAATATGTTTATTGAGTCTCTCTCTCTCTCTCTGCATCATGGTTAAATTAAACTTGCTGGCAGGCTTGATGAGAGGAAGCGTAGGAAGGATTTCATACTAGAAAGAAATTTGCTATATCCAAATCCTATCGAGAAGGACTATTCACCTGAGGAAAGGGAAATCTGTCGGCGATATGATGTCTTCATGCGTTTTCATTCCAAGGAAGAGCATGACGATTTGATTCAGACTGTTATTGCTGAGCATCGGACACTAAAAAGAATTCAAGAACTTAAGGTATGAAACATGGTTAGGCCCACGAGGTTGTTTAGACTGTGCCTAGAAAATAAACGCAGTTGTGCCTGAAATAATTCAAATGCTATTCCCATACCATACCATATACCATCTGTTTAAAATAAGCAGGCCACATGGTTTTTATTCTTGACAATTGCCATGCATGATATCATATTCCACACACCCATGTACACATACAAACACATGATATATACGAAATATGAATAAGCATTTTGGTATTAAGTATGACGATGCTTTCATTTTGTCAAACTAATGTCTTTTCTTTATGAATTTTGTCATTCAGGAAGCCCGAGCTTCTGGTTGCCGCACAGCAGCTGAGGCTGATAGATACCTTGAACAGAAAAGGAAAAGGGAAGCTGAAGAAAGTGCTCGTAGAGCAAAGGAAAACGCTCAGGTCGGTCCAAGCAGTCAGGCTGGTCCAAATGCATTCATGGCTTCAGAGTCTGGCGGCAAGGAGTCAAATTCGCGTCCAGCAGTACAGGCAACTTCAACCTCCGCGAATGATTTGGATATCATGGGCCTTCAGGGGGCAGATTTATTGTCTGAAAGTGTAAGTGTGCAGCCCCAACTTTGTAATTCTTACTCATCAAGAAAACATGAACCTTTCGGTTTGTCTGCCATATTCCTAAAAATTGATCACGCTACTAAACATTTTATACTATGTATTCTAGGAGTTAAGGTTAGATTTCTAGTTTTTATGTGATCATTATTATTGAAACAACGACTTAAGCAATCTGCTTCCATGTGTTGACAGGAGAAACGACTCTGCAGTGAGATTCAGCTACCCCCAGCTTTTTATCTTAAGATGCTAGAGGTGATGTCAATTGAAATCATCAAAGGCAATGTCACTAAGAAAGTCGATGCCCATCACTTGTTCAAGCTTGAAACTAGCAAAATTGACAGGGTTTACGACATGCTTGTGAAAAAGGGGATTGCTCAACCATGAAATCATCTCATGCTCAACATTGTTCTTAATCTTAGTTGTAATTTGTTTCATTTATATCAATTTTGTCAATAAAAGGCATGGTATATCATTGTGTTGTCTATTTTGAAATATTACTAGTTAATAGGTATTCACAAGACATCCAAAATGGTGTATCAATCAAGATGAGTTGAATGAAATTAGAGAAAATAAAACCCCGTTTCTTCATCATAATCGGCCTCATTGCTAAGTGTAGTTGATACTAATCATCATGTTTGTGATCCCCCCGTCCCATATTATTAGTTTTTTTTTAGTATCACCGGAGTTAGATGGGAAGTGTGGAATTGTTTTCTTCAGATTGTAAGGGGTTATGTACTTATGCATGTTATCTTATCCCAAATGATATGCATGTTATCTTGGGATCAAAAAGGGACATTAAGTCCAAGGGACCAAAGAAGGCCCCCTTAATAAGATTTAATTCATTCATTTAAAAAAGAAAAAAAAAAAAAAAAAAAAAAGAAGAAAAAAGAGTTAGATAAGCCAACATCTCACCAAGGACAAACTCTGAATTCTAGTAAGCTAAAAGTTGGTTCCTCTCTATTTCTAAAATCAACGGAAAATAGTCACTTGGGCATGGATAGAATCTTATTTATACATAGGGAAAATATAATGGGCCTTTGCCTAGATTTTATGTGAATACGGATTAAAATTTTGAGAAGCTTCATCCATGAACAATGGGCCTTTCGCTAAAGGAGTAATGTAAGTCTCAAAGTTACAACTGTCCCAACAGAGAGAGATGTGAAAGAGTATAAAAAACAAAGCTTAGGGATTTTAATTTTTAGAGCCACAAAGAATGCAACACAGCAGAATTGCCTTGATCTTTGACAAACCTTCACTTGTAGAAAATAAGAAAATTGTTACATTTTAGAGGGTACTGACAAAGCCCCAAAATAACACAACCAAATAAGACTTCTGCTTCATATTAAAACCATTTTTTTTTTCTTTATACTCAACCTTTTTAATCCTATTAAGAAAGAAAATGGAAAGAGTCAAGAGAGAGCAACATTGAGAATAAAGCACAACCTTTAATTTCTTTCCCAAAGTAAAATAAACTTTACAGAAGAAAACTCAGAACTATACTTGAAATATAAAAGCTGTGGGTAGAAATTAAAGCACTATAGTCCTATAACTGAATTGAACTACTTCTCTCTAGCCTGACATTAGTGACCTTGAACTTAGCTTAAATCTATAATGCTACTTTTCATCCCCACAATGTTTAATCCTACTATAGATATATTGCTATATACCAGCCAATTCTCCTGATGTTAGCAAACTTGAGAATCATCCTTTTTGTTTTCCTATACCAACAGTCATTCACCTAAATTTAATTACACGAAGAAAGAACCCAACTTTAAGGATCTATCGTCAAGGTCAAAACTCACCGCCTCATAAATACCACTACGCGACCACTTCCTATGGCTTCAGCTGCTAATCACATCTATTGTCACCATGTTTGTCCTCATCATCGCTACGAGGCTGCTTCCTCAAATTGAACCCCTTCATTTTTTCCAGGAGGTCATCGGGTATGGCTAAATCAGGTGATGCTTGCTTGTCTTCTTCAACTGGTTCAGGTTTTTGAGTTGTGAAAACTTTGGGCTCCAACGATGTAGAGCCGCCACACCCAGATGCTTCAGCCATAGCAGAACACGTTGAGAGCTTCGAGTTAGGACCGACGTTTTCAGATAAATTAGTGAGTATGTCAGGCTTCGGCATTATATCAACCCATCTGTTCCCTACCCAATCTCTGGAAGTTCGAATATTCTTTCTCCCGAGCTTCAGAAACTTGTTTTCACCTAATATCACAGGATAATAAGTCATATCAGTCAACATAACAACTGATGGGCATGAACCATAACATTAATCATCACTTATTAGAGCAGGTCAATGAGCCTATGTGCACCACAAACAATGTCACAAAATTTAATTAAACTTAAATGCATCAGCTATATTAGAACATACCGGGGAAGTAAACATGCACGGTATCATTTCCAGATATGTCAATTCCAGTTATAACACCTTCCCACCAGCCATCACTCCACCATGCATCAACTGCTGTACCAACCTCCAATTTACGGTCTGTAAAATCCTCAGGAGGCCTTGGCCGAATTGTTAAGCGGCCTGAGCATCTCATGCCCAATTTATCAGGAGCTGCAATTCTAGATGCAGGGACCCATTCCTACATATTAACAAAAAAAAAAAAAATAAATAAATGAAATTTTCATTCCTGGTAGTTCTTTATTTGAAAGGAAACATTTAATGCACATGAACATGCCCAAACCAATCGATGGGATGGCCCACTCTCAGGTTGTATAGGCTGGCAATCACCATATTGTTGTTATAGCAACCAATAAACAAGTTACAGAACCTACCATTCAATTTATGTAATCAAACTTCCTTGTGTATGTAATGAGGCAGGGACCAATAGAAAAAAAAAATATTAATATTATTCTACCAAATATTTGCCTCTGCCACAATCTATGTTTGATTCCCTCCTTTATTCCAAATCAAAGCCAAGGAAAATTCAAAACTTAAATTTATGAAGCATTTACCTCTAGATTGCCGCATTCTTCTGCATCCTGCACATCATCATATTGAACTTTCAGACGCTTCTCAGATGCCCGCAAGACCTTACACCTAAACCAACAACCTCGAATGCCGCTATCTTGACAGAGCAGTTCTAACTTCTCATCAACCTTAAAAGAAACAGGAGATTGGACCTGGGGTTCAACAATCTTTATTCCCATCGTTTTCCTTGAAATTCTTATTTTCAACTTTGGATACTTCGGTTCACTTTTCATTTTCTGATTCCTGGGGGGTGAATTTCTGACACCAGAAGAACCAGTTTCAAGTCCTTGATGCCCCGAGTAACTTCTGTTCCTCTTAGTACCCACCCTTACAGGATCATCACGTTCAAACTCTTCCTCATCTTCCACATGCAACTTATGGCGCTTAAGTTTTTTCTTGGGGACAAGAGAGCCATCTAAAGAAGAGAGGATTGCCTGATTAGAATACCCACGCAATTTAGGAAGAGTGAAGGGCTTGATCTTATTGTTCTTGAACTGTCTAAAACACATGTGGATTCCAGGAGAAGTAGCAGGTGCAACAGCAGACACACATTGTTCATAATGCTTAGGTGTCAAAACTGTTGCAGGGCCATCTATACACTCAGCACTGATCACCTGAACATGAGGTGTGATGAAAACTTCTCTTGGATGTGGATTAAGTTGAGAGATTGAACCTCTGACTTCCTTATTATGCAGAAACCACCGTACTTTCACCTTTTTGAGTCCTTTCTTGTCTTCATACATATCTTCCAAGTAACCAAGATATTGTCCTTCTTCAGCCATAATAAATACAAATGAATGAACCTGCACATCAGGGGAAAATCAAGGCAAAACAACAAAAAATTATTTTCTTGAGGATCTGAACAAAAGTGAAAGAGAAATTGTAACACCACTTAACAAGGTCAAGACCGATGTGCTGATGCTTACAGCTATGGTAGTCCCATTCCTGCAAAAAGCTGGGTAATGCTTTAGCTGTTTGGCACAGATCCAAGCAACACCAGACCATTCAATGTCTGATTTTTGAACCTTCAATTTCCTTGGAACCTGGATTTATGAGGAAGAATTCAAATTTTCAATAATAAATAACATATACTAATCTAGGAAGCAGATAAGAAACTACATTAAATGGATACCATATGATCTGGAAAGTACGTTCGGCGCCCAGCCATTGAAACTTCAAGAGATCCCAGAGCTTGTCTTGACTCCATCGGTGTATCTGTTACACATATACTAAAATTGCTTTAAAAACTTCCCCTTTGTTAATGGAAAGCAAGTTTCACTTGACGATAAATCAGATAATACATAGAAGACAGATTTTACAACTAAGTTTGTGGAACTATGTAAACAGAAAAATGTGGCAAGAAATGCACAAATTCAAGTGTAACCATGATTAAACACCAAAAGTGGTGAAATCTTAGGCATGTATCAAGTTATAATGGATCAAACAATAAAATGCTTCCATATATTGCTAGCAAGTGGCAAGGTAAAGGGGTCCCTGGTTCAGCCCAAGATCCAAACAGGCCAATTTGAACCTCTAAGCTTGTTTTGATTCTGTTTCAACAGGATTGAACCATAAATAAATAGGCAGTCTGGTTCTAGTAATTGTGTAGAGTAACAACCCCGACTAAGACCAAGCCATCTATCTACATGTAGTGTTAGGCAAGTGCGGGTTTCCTAAAAACTTTGGAGAGAGATATCCTGTCGTTCTCATTCCAAAGATGCCAGGAATTATGGGAATAAAAACAGACTTCTAGTATACTAACCTATAATGAGCCCCTATAGTGAGCTGAGTGATAAATATATTGTAATTGCTAGTTAACTACTTGTGAACAATTATTCTTAGCATACATAATTTCTTCTGAAGATACCTATAAAAAAAAAAAAATTCTTCTGAAGATGAAAATGATATTTTATATGATAACCCAAATGCTTCCTGGTTCCATTAATGCTACCAACTTTAACTGGAAGCTATTAGTTGTAATCTCTTGGTAATCAATTTCTATTAACAAAATAGGAAATTAGAAGTTAAAGAAAGGCTACTCTTATGCTCCACCAACGAAAATAACATTAGACATTCATAGATGATTACCACACTAAATTAATTTTCTGTCTTTCTCCTAATTGGTAATTGCACATGTTAATCAAGAGTAAATCAAATATCAAATAATTAATTACCAAATAAAGTAAAAATTAATCAAGAGTAAGTCAAACAACAGATAACCATTCTCAAATAAAGTAAAAATTCCATTTCTTTTATTTGTGGAGAACTAAAGCTTCTCATACGCCTTAAACTAGAGTAACAAGTCCCATAAAGGAATGAAGCATGCTAACCCAGTCATACTGTAGTCTAGACAAATGGTATTCATGATTCACCATACAGACTCTGTTAAACCAACCCCATGGAACCCATTGCCAAAGAGTCAATTGGTATGTGTAGACAGAAATTCACTGCAGACATGGACTAGAATTCTTAAAGATCTAAACAAGTGCAGAAAAAATACCAGTATTATAAGCATTCTGAAATTCACAAAAGAAGAAAGGTGGAGATATAGTTGAGGCTTTATATTGAGAAGGCCAAAAAAAGAAAAAAAGGCATTGGAATTACAGATTTAGGAACAAAGGAGTTGGATCTGCAACAATCATAAACAATTTGAAAAGCAATAATGCAAAGCATGAAATAAAAAAAATTAACAAAGGTTTGAAGGATGATACCATACCCCTTACCTTGTCGTTGCTCAAAGATCCTATCAACAAACTCAATAGAATCCCTCTCTCTCTCTCTCTCTCTCTCTCTCTCTCTCTCTCAAAAGTGGATGCAGTGCTTTGTAAATATCAAAGAAGAAGAAGAAGAAAAGGATGTGGCAAAAAGAGCTTATGAAAGCGTGAAAAAACAAAGACACGTAACACCAGCCTCTCATACATGGAAAGATGGTGCAATATGACCGGCTGAGCGAGTAACCTCTCATACATGGAAAGATGGTGCTATACAACTGGCTGAACGCTCGCTCACTCACTCTCAAGCGGGCTGGGTGCAATGCGTTTTTTAAATATAAAAAAAGTAGAAGAAGAAGGTGAGGTGGCAGAAAGAGCTTATGATTGTATCGGCATAGTCAGACACATAAATACCAACCTCTATTTCTCAAAAGATGGTCTGATATAATTGACTTCAGAAATTTTTTCACAAAAGTAAAAGCATTTCTTAGGCTAACCCCTGGGTCAGAAATATGACACACAACTTCTCTTAAAATGACAACCCTTACCCAATGGTTCAAAGCCAAATAATCACACTAGATACTACTTAAATTGAAATTAAGAAAGAAACTACAACCCCTTGAAATCGATCTGAGCCATAGGAGTTTATTCAATTTCAACGAGAATATGATCTATTCCTATCCTAATACAAAATATTGTCTTAAAATGATAGCATCTCTTACAATAACAGCATCCCTCACACATAGAATCAAGTTAATGTCTATCTATTAATTCCAAATCTAATCTCCAATCTTAAAGAAAAGGTATACTAAAAAATTACCATATTGGTCTTGTAATAGTAAAATTCTTCCAATCTTACTAGCTACATTCAATAAAAATATAAAGTTGAGACCAATAATAAAAGTGTACTACTATGAACAGTTACTTGTGGTAAATGACGAGTTATTACTCCAAAAATACTTACCATGCCAGTAGTTAACATATAACTGTGTGCATCGTGCACGTGAGAAGAGGAGAGGGGTGTGGGGGGGGGGGGGGGGATCATAAATGAATATCATATATTATACAATGAGTTAGATATCAAAATATTGTTGACAAATTACACAACAAGATATTTCCAAACATTTAAATAATTTTCCATGGCTACTCTTATAGTATATATCCAAAAGTTTCAGACAAACTTCCACAACGTTTCTTAAATAAAGGTTAAAAACCTATTGAGACTATTAACATATTGAATCAAAGGCAGTCTTGGAGAGAACATATATTTCAAGTAACAACCATGATTAATTATTAGCTTTGACTTGAGAATAGAAACTTAAATATAGACCATTGTGAGGAGTTAACAAATTTAACTTTGAAAACTGTTACCTACTATAGAACACAATCTCACATGCACTTCATATTCCTAAATCGGAATGTCACAAGTGCTAGTTTTCCTCCATACTAAAATTGTATTTGGTGCAATAAATTGCACCAATTCTAGCATCCCTAAGGAGAGAGGCAAGAGGGGATTCGAACTAGTGACCTCCATTTCATGAGGTGTGCTTCCCAGCCAATTGTGTTACCCCTTGGGGTTGTTTATTACAACAATGCCATATTAAAGTTTCGCAATAAGGTCCAATCCATGTACTATTCATTCTACAAAGACTTCAATTATTTAAGATTATAGAAAGGAATCTAAGGGTTAAGATATTTTTTTTTTGACAAGTAATAAAGAAATTTTATTGATAGAAAAAATCACTAGTACATAAGGAATATACTAGGAACTCGCAAATTACACACAGCCATCAATAAAAGCAAAAACAGAAGGGAAAGACCGACTGGAAACAGCAGCAGTCCATTCCATAAGAGTGCGAATAAGAATTAATTTCAAATCCGCGGAATGGCGTTCAGCATCTTTGAACGCCCGTTGGTTCCTCTCCCGCCACAAGAGCCACATTAAACAAGAGGGGATGGCATTCCAAACTACATACGCAGGCCCTTTCCTCCTCCAGCAATGCAAAAGATCATAAATCGTTTGCGGCATAGCCCAAGAAACCCCAAACAGGCAGAAAATCATGGACCAAAGCTCCTGGGCATACTCAATCTAAGAGTTAAGATATACGTGGAACAAAATCAAAATATCAAAAGGTGAACAATACTTAACCTACATTAACACGTAACATAATTCGATAAGTAACAACAGTCTTCACATTACACTAACATAGAAATTTGCTTGGCTCCCAAGCACTAAATCATGATCATGCATGCAAATTACTATCCTAAACCCTGCATCTCAATGCTTGTCTTCTTATATATCGAAATTCAGGTGTAAACAACATGTTGAGGCCAGTATTATGCTATTCATTGGTTTCATTCAATATAAATCCTCAAACTTAAAATTCTAGTCAATGAATCTAAAATTGCAAAACATTCAATACATACTTGAAATATCCGAATCTGGCACGCAATGCATCGAGACCAAGGAATCAAGCCACTCCACCACTTCTCTTCTCGCCCGCCACTTTCTGCACACATTGACGGATGTCTCCAACCCGTAAAGTTGCATAAAGTCATCCGAGACAACATAGGTCATGTGCCTTACACTCCTCTCAGTCCCTATAACAGCAAGGACTACATCCCCAGATACATCCTTTAAATAAAAATGAATAACACGGTTACCACGCTCATGACTTATAATGTGCTCCTCCCATGCCTCAAAACTATGATTAGTCACATCCATCCTGATAATTAGAGAACCCCAAAAGAGGTCAAGGAGCCCCTTTCATCACATTCAGCTGAAAAAACCCAATTCAACCAATAAATCTTTGATACTAAACAAAACCCAATTTGTTACACACTAAAAACAATCAAAGCCCACACAAATCCCAAAGATGGCACTTGGGTTCTCACAAAACTCCAACCCCAGTGAATGAAAACCAAGAGACACACAAACCAGACAAAACCCAATTCAGCAAACCCCACCACCACTCAATATCTATGACCAAAAACACAGTTTATATCCAAAAATTACATGCTTTATCTCAAAACCAAACAGTTGGGGGTTTAGCCAAAGTGAAAAGAAACGCATTGACTGGAAGATAGTGGTCAAAAACGGAAAAGGGTTTTGGTAGTTTCCAGTGTTTCACTCTTGGAACGTAGCAGAGAAGGCTCAAAAGCAACAAAAAAAGGTAAAAACCCAAAAGGGTATTCAATATTTGGTTGAAAAATAGACTCAAATAAAAGAAAAAGTACAACTTGGCTGAGTTTTTCAGAGTCTCTTAGTAATAGCTATGAAAGTTCATAAAGGCACCGAGTAAGTGACACACACACAGAGAGATTGAGAGGGAGAGAGGGTTCAGGGTTTTGCAGAGCTTAGAGGGACAAAGACAAAGGCTTTTGGCAAGGCCAAGAAGGAAAACAGAGAGAGAGGCGGAGAGGACATGAAGGGAATTATGGGAAAGGTGTAAGGAGATCCTTGTACCGTAATACTAGGAAATCCGATTGTGTACACATGGCAATGAATCAGCATACGCATTAGATCAAGACCCTTTTTTTTGGATTCCAATTCAATTTTAAAAACCTTTTTTTTTTTTTTTTTGGGTGGTGGTGGGGGGGTGGGGGGAAGGGTTTAAAAATCTAGCAAATTATAATTTTGATATTTTAATTAAGTTTCGAAGAAAAATGAGAAAATTTTATAATTTCAATATTTGAATTATGTTTAAGAGTTTAATTTTGTTTTTACAATATTAATTATATGAATTTAGTAAAAGGGTCAATTTTTACTTTTGTCGTATTTCTTTCTTGATATTGACTCTCACGAAAAATGAAAGATTTAATATTATTTTAATCATACTTCGTTTCTTGAAATAGATAGATTTTTTAGAAACCGGATGATTTAATTATGACATCATTCTCTCTATATTAAAGGAAGTGGATAAAAATTTATGATTAAGATTGAGTTTTAAGAAATTTAACAATATATGTCATATTAATTCATCATCTAAAATTCTAGATCACAAACCCTTTTTTATTTCTTTTCCCAAATCGAAGATGAAGGGAGAGGATCATTTTAGGGATTTGCACCATTTCATGGTAAGATTTGTTTGAGGGGGAAACATTTATATTTGTTTTTTATACATTAAAAAAATGTAAGAGTATATATAAACTAATGAATGACCGACACAAAAGCATAAGGTGAAAATTATTGACTACTGCTTTATTCAAATGCTTGATTAGATTAATAAGTATATTTTTCTGACAAGTAATACTTTTTTTTATTGTACTTTATGAAGCTTGAAACATTTAATATTTGGTGCTGTAGTTGGAAAGTTTGACCGCCTGGGCACTGGTATAGTTACAGAAATATAATATATTAGTACCAATTCCAATTAGGTATTTTGAGTTTTTGGCTATCTAATTATCTATAGGGCATATAATAAAGAAAAAAATTGGTGTAATTATAGGCATTTGTCAATTATTTTCTACGCTCTCAAATCAATTACTCAATGTAATGTCACCCACTAATTCCGTTTTTTTTTTTTATTTTTATTATAATATTTTCAGAACAAACATATGTTATTCTACCAAACCCCAAAAGAAAAAGGAAGGGGAAGAGGAGTCCTATACGTTTTTCTCTTTTGAAAATTGAAACTAACAAATCAAAAGATAAAAGATCATTTGGAGTTTTCTATCCTTGTTCTTTTTAATCTTTATCTTCTTTATTTTATTTAAATAAAATTAATTCACTAACAAAATTTCCTAAAATAATGATTCCAAAAAAATAAAAGTTCTCACACAAACTAACACATTTTCCAAAAACAAAAAGAAGCAAAGAAGCCAAAAATTCTCTCTAGCCATTTCTAGAATCATTCCAAAAAAATAAAAATAAAAGCACAACCATCATTTAACTAATGTTATGTATGTAATATACTAATACAGTTAATTCTAACTCTTTGTTTCTCTACCCATTGGGCATTTGGCCTTAATGGGCATGGTTCAGATTAGGATTTCTGCGTTACTCAAACAAACAAACAAACAAAAACATTTTTTTCTTTCGGCCATAAGAATAATAAACCATAAACCCTTAACAATTTAATACCATTATATTGAAAAGAAAGAAGAGTTTGAACCATAAAAACTGTATAAATAGAATGCAAACACGTACTTCTAAATGTCACTTTACTTCGTATGACTTATTTGTTTGGACATAAAATATTTTCCACTGAAAATTTTAGGGAAAATTATTTATTTTCCGTTGTAGAATTTTTTATTTTTTATTTTTTCTGCTAAGAGGTTACTCTCCAATCTGTGTCATTAGTGAGACACCACATGATATCTTAATATTTATACTTGAGAGTCTAGAAGATAAGGTGGCATTGTGTACAGCTTCTTACCCATTCATATCACTTTACCACTTTAGATAACAGTCTCTGTACAACATACATAGATAACATTCCAGGAAATGAAGACCTTTTTCCTGAGATCCCAGTTCAATCTCCATCGTTGCACCACTTCCACCAATTCAACTTCAAATCCTCCACTTCTCACTCCCATCAAAACCACATCATATCCAAAACACATTATTAAAAATCCTCCCTTGTCTACTCTACTTTCAAAAACCACTACCATCCCAAGACAAAATCTACTTTGTCTTACAAAATCCAATCACATAAGAAAGCCTTTAATCTTAGAACTCGTTCCGAAATGCCAAAAGGAGGACCCTCTTCAAGTTTCCTCAAATGGGTATTCAAGGTTTGTGATATTAGGAGCTGTTTCTTTAGGATTGGTTCTGTTTTTTATGGGGATGGATGACCAGAAGGCTTTGGCTTTGGGTCCAGAAGGGCCTCTGTTGGAAGAGTTTTGGGAAAATGTAAGGAGATATGCTCTTTATGCTCTCACAGTCAGTACTGGTGCTATTTACACAATCTTGCTGCCTATATTTGAGTTGCTGAAGAATCCCATTTCAGCAATTCTTGTTATAACCATGCTTGGGGGAGGTATTTACATTGTTTCCCAAGTGGTTTCTGCTATGGTTGGTATATCTGATTTCACTTATGATTATGGATATTAGATTGTAAGTTTTCTTTATGAAGAGGTTTCTTTGCCTAATTTTTTTGTTTGGACGACCAACCTTATGTTATGTTTTCAAAGTTGAAGTTTTTCTTAATTAATACTCATTAGATTCCAATTAGCTCAGCAGTTAAAGTTTCTTGTTAAAAAACAGACTTATATTTTATCCCACCTACACAAAAAATATATCCATTGGTGTTTGTAATTGATGAAGAATTATCTTGAATACAGCTTCATATATACAAATCATATCATATTTATAAAAATACTCATCCTTAGCCCCTTAGGCGAGGGTCATTGTTCAACCACTTAGCAATAAGCATGTAAATGCACCTTTTGTGTCACATGCATTGCATTTGCTATAAGCATACTTGACAATTTGGTTTATCGGGTAAATATTGTTTCATACCATTCACATCACATACTACTTTGCTGTGGATATTATGAATATTATCCTTTACAAACAAAATATATATATTTAGGTGATGTGAAATAATTGTTGCTTATAAGAGGTGACTTATAATTGAGTTGAATTGTGGGTTGAGATAGTTGAGGGCGTATTACATTCTAGCTAGCCCTTGTCCTGATCTGTCACAAAAGATTTATATGGTGCTTTAACAGTAATACAATTTAGGCCCAATTCAGTTGAGTCCTATTTTTGTTATTTACCTTGCATAGTATTTGATCATAGACAAAAAAAGGAAAAAAAGAAATAGGTACCAATACCATTGGGATTATATATATCATGGTGCACTGTGCACACGCCATTGTGCTTCAGCAACATTGAACAGATGAAACTGAGAGAGGGTAAAGGAAAGTATTGGCATATTGGAAGGAGAGGGTTTCTCCAGGACCAAGAGCCTCCCCATTGTTGATAAGACAATCATCATAATATAATCGCCTGAACACTCTAGGATTTATCAACTGCGTTGAGCTGAACCACCCACAACTGATGTGAATGTTGGAGATGCTGCAACCAGAGACACACACATTGAGAATTTGAACTATGAATGCTGGAATTCCATTAGGAAGTGGGGCTGTTGAGCCTTGAAAGATGACTATGTCATCCTTTGAGCATGCTTTGCCCATACGATTCATGTCACCACCTTCTGCACCAAAAGTATGAATTGAGAATTCAGATTAAGGATTTTATATGCTTTAGTTCTTTGTTGTCCAATAGTATGGTAAATGGTGTGCATTAGTGCATATAAGGTGTGAGTGAAGTCTCACTCTCAGGTGAGGAAAAATATGGTACTTGAAAAAATAATATACTAATATAATTAGATCCCAAATCCTTTTGTTTAACTCTACTTATGCCTCAATTGGAGCCCCAATTTAAAGTGCTATCTCCCTAACATCCATTTTGTATTGTGCTATAGGATTTCATGCTCTCTTGGGCCTTAAAGTTTCCTAGCTAATACAAGCGGCCTCGACTAAAATTGGGACACTTACTTGGGCCTGTTACAACACCTAGCCCTACATAAAAGGCCATCAAACTTGTTTGCAAACCCGAGTCCATGACATTCCTGACCTCTTTTTGTGTTTTCTGGGCACTAATTTGACCATATTGATTTGCATAGTTCAACAAATTAAAGTATTAAACCTTCCAGTTCAATAGACATTGGACTATGAGGCCTTTGTAACTTTGTTCACCAAGAGACTGTCATGTTCAGCTAAGGCCCAAATAAGCCCTAGATAAATTGGGTAATAATTGGAAAAAAGACAAAAGGGAAAAAAAAGAAGAAGAAGGGAATATGCAACCATTACTTAGTGAAGTTAATCGAGGACAGGTACGAAAAGAATAAGAAAGTTTACTTACCAGCTGATTGCAGTAGTTTCCGAGTAAGGCTAGGTCTGTTTTCCTTGGAAAAGACCAACAATTTACTGCCAACTTCACCAACATGCTCCGAGTGAAATAACTGGACCACTGCATATTAAATTAGTAGTATCAAACGTCCATTTCAAATATCAAACAGAGTAACATTGCAAAGTCTAGCTCTGACCTCTAGTTAAGTAATTATTATAGGAGTAAATATAATTATACATAATCAAATGTTGGTACTTTTTTAATAAGTACCTTCAACAAAATCATAGATTTGCTAGATAATTGATCTTCCATAAAATATAAATAACAAAACCAAACCAAACCAAACCGTTTCTCTGATGCATAATGCATGCATGGCATATTGCTCAGTTCTTTCTATGGAGAGATCTTGGATTCAATTCCATCCAACCCCATTTGTTATAAGCCAAAAAAAAGTAAAGAAAAGCACATTGTTAATTATAAGTATGTCAATCATCTTATAGTTAAGTGAAATTATTAATTTTCCTAGTAGGGAAAATTTGGATTCGTATCCCCTCTCTTGCTGTAAGTGAAAAATAATCAGAAACTAAATTGTTTGTAAGTGTATCACTTCAAAATTGTCATTTTATCCATGATGACTATAATCAAGTTCTTAATTCCTTTTACCATAGGAAAAAAAATTTAGAAATTTAAGCATTGCTGGGCTGACTACAAAGTCTACAATCTACAAGCATGTACTAAAGAATAAAAGAATTCATCAAAAACAAAAAGAGCATGCAAAGTTGCATAATGTGTCAAGTTGCAAATTAACTATAACAAGAACAAAACTAGTGCATAAGAAGTTAAGAACCATCCGTCTCAGTTCATTTTCACACCATTTGTATTCAACAACTCTACAAGAGAGAGAAAGAGGTAAAAAAAAAGAGTTACCAAGAAGCACAGCAAAGACAAAAGCGAAAACAATAGCCATTGAGACTAGGGAAACTCTCTGAACACCAAGGCTTCCAAGCACACCTCTCATCATCATCGCCACCTTCTGTGTTCTTGAAATATACTGACAATATTACAGTGAAAAACAAAACACATACATGCATGCTCAAGAAGAAACAAAGAAGATAGAGTTGGTAGAAACCTTTAAGACAATCTGGTGTATGTGTAAGTGTGAGTGACTTCTGCTCAGGAGGCCTTAATTTTGTACGTAACATCTTGTACGAAAGAGGTAAAATAAAATGAGTTTCTGATAAATCAAGAAGCGCAGTATACGTAATGGAACCGCAAAAGGACTAAGTCTAGACTGTAGAGTGATGTGTCCGAGAATATAGTAGTGAAGTATCTCCCAAAATCAATAATTACCAAAACAGTAATAGAATCTATGTCAGCATTCTTCAACTACTTCCTAGGAATAGTATCTCCTGAAATCAATAACTCATCTCAGTCAAAGATGACCCTTTGATAATATTGGATCATCTACCTGTGAATTTTAAATAACTCAACTGACAAAAAATCAATTTGAAACCCTCATCTTATTATTTTGGACATTTTCTATGAGTTATGCTATGTATAATATATACGTGAACTATAAAAATTTAGGAGCCTTAAGCCAAGACTTAATGAGCTTAATGTTTGGGCTGAGATGGAATAAGTATTAACCATTAACAAGATGTCATGACTACAAGATGTGTCCAAAATTATGATCATAAACGTGTTGAGAAACTTTTAATCAAGTGAAAAATGTAGACTCTCTAAAAATGACCTTGAATGAATGAAATGGGTAGAGTCACCAAGAATTTTACAACGCTATTAATTAGTCGTTTCTATAACAGAAATTGTCACTTGTACATGAGTCTTTGATTACAAAGTTGTTTACAAAAGATTTTATTACTTATTTATTTAATAAAAAACGAAAGCATTACTTAAACTTAAAGAACTTGTTAAGAAGACAATAGCTTTAAATTGGTTATGGATATATATAAGTGGTGAACAATCATTACTATGATATCAGTATCACGCATATTAATTTTAGACAATACTCATAAATAAATTTGATCGAAGTAGATGTTGGATAAAATTTTGACATATGATTAGTGTTGATCTTGAACATATTTTGCGAACAATGAAATCAACCGCAACTAATTACGTAATTAAGATAACACAATTAACTAGTGACAGTACGTAAAATCAATGAGGAAAAAGTTAAACCGATTGAAGCTTTCTCTTGTTCACCACAACGTTAACTACATGAAATTAATTTTAGAACAAATCCTTAAAAGCTTCATTTACTTAGTATCTCCCAAAATAATTAATTACCAAAACAGTAATAGAATCCAAGTCAACAATCCTCAACAACTTCCTACGGAGAATATCTCCTCAAATCAATAAGTCAAATCAAAGTCAAAGATTATGCTTATAAGCATATTGTATAAGCATATTGGGGTTTAAAGCGAAATTTCAAATTGAGGCACTTTGAAAATCACAATTTAAACAATCTTGATTTATAAACTCTAATTGTAGAGGGGAAAAAATTATTCAAGTGGTTAAAGATAGATACAATTATTAGTTTGTATGATATTGCCGAATTCAATTTATGTAGAAGATTTATACGCATGAACCATAAATTTTTGGACATTTTGAATGGCTTATGTCATGTATACTTGTATACTATACACATGAACTATAAAAATTTGGGAGCCTCAACCCAAGACTTAATAGGCTTAATGCTTGGACCGACCTTAGGTGGAATGAGTGTTAACCACTCACAAGATATCACGTACGTCTACAAGTTATGCTCAAAGTTATGGTCATAAACGCTTTGTGAAACTTTTAATGAAGTGGAGAATTTAGACTCTTTAAAAATGAGCTTAAATGAAATGTAATGGGTAGATTCATCGAGGCTTTTACAACATTAGTAGTCGCTTCTATAACTGAAATTGTCGCCTCTACTTCATCGACTTTACCATTACGTTGTCAACTTAAGGCGCACCTTTACAAAACATACTACACCAATGAAAGCATTACTTAAACTTTTTAAAGAACTTGTTAATTTTAGACAGTAGCTTTACATTGGTTATGGATATAAGTGGTTAACGATCATTAATATGATATCAATATCACCCATTAATTTTAGACAGTATTGTTACCAACCACCGAAAAATAAATTTGATAGAAGTAGATGTTAATTCAAAGGGAAAACTTTGACAAGAGATTAGTGTTTGGCTCGATCTTGATGGATAAAGTATCCTCAATGGGCTATTCGGGATTCAACTGTTCAAGGGATTGATATTATATACGATAAAAAAAAAAACCCTAAACCAAGGTATGATTATGTAAACGTAATTTGAATGAGAACAGTTAAATCAACCGCAACTAATTGCGTAAATAAAATAACAGAATTAATTAGTGATTGTAAAATAAAGGGAAAAGTTAAACAAATCGAAGCTTTGTCTTGTTCACCATTAACTAATTTATATATATGATGAACTACATCTTGAGTAAACTAATATAGAAAACCATCAACTAAAAAAACA
This sequence comes from Fagus sylvatica, assembly GCA_907173295.1. Classification (NCBI taxonomy): domain Eukaryota; kingdom Viridiplantae; phylum Streptophyta; class Magnoliopsida; order Fagales; family Fagaceae; genus Fagus; species Fagus sylvatica. Next base: position 40,137,235 of record OU015767.1, read on the forward strand.
TCAATGACACTGGATAACTTTATTTTCTAATACTTCAATTATGTAATCAAAACAGGGGTCATACAAGTTGATGGAGCGAAAACCATGATGGATAGAAGCAAAGGAAGTTGGTCACAAGATCATATGCTAAGCTTCTCAAGATATAATAATAATAATTTGTAATATTGATTATATTCAGCCTTTTCAGCACTAAATTTTGCCGCCTTCAAGTCGATTGCCTTTTGCTTTTCCCCAATTTCAGACCGCTTTTCACTAATCCTCAACTTCTCTTTTTCTAATGAAGCTTTTTCATTCACCAAGTCTTTCATTCGTTGATCTTTTTTAGTTTTTGGCCGTTTTCCAGCTTCTGGATTCTTTCTTTTTCTCTCTTCATCACCTTTAGCACTCGAAGATGGTAGCATCTCCCTCTCCATAACTGTAACAATTGATACAATACAATTAATAACTCAATACATTAATAAAACCCCTTTAAAATAAATAGAAGAAAGAAAAAAAATATAACTCAACTGAAAAACTTGTAGATCTTTGAAAGACGAATAAGAAAAGAGTGAAAAACTTAGAGCTTGACAAACAAATAAGAGAAGAGTGAATAATATAGCATTAGCGTCCTATTGCTGTGCTATTTATATAGGGTCCGTCAGGTTTGTTTAAAAAAAATTCGTTGATCATTATTTGCTGTAAAATCTATCTAAGTGTAAGAGCCTAGGCGCACAAAAAAATATTTTTGCAGAATTTGTGGTAAAATCTATCTATCTTTCTTTTTATGATAATTGGGGAATAATATTGAATAAGAACTAATGCAAAAAACCTAAGGCCTAAGGGTAGTGTAAGAAAGTGGAGGCGGTCAAAAATTAAAATCTCTATCACCAAGTCCCTTACAAAAACAAATTAGGTTATTCTAACTACCCTCTATAATTAACACTAGTATCACATATTGAACATAGTATAATGTTAGGTTTTCTATAATTCTCACAAAATCAGACTCCGCCTTGCTATTTTTCTAATATCATTTATTAGAATAAGCATCACAGCCTGCATCTAAATTATTAGAAATTTAAATTGGAATTTTATGAAAGGCACGAAAAAAGATGTGTAATTAACTTCTTAATACAAAACGATATTTGTTGACTCACGGTTTCGGAACTTGCCTTTCTTCTTGTTATTTAATTCTTATACAAAAATTCATATTTAATTATTTTGTATGTTTACATTTTTCTATGAAATATTTCTTTCACAAAAACAAATAAATTCATAAGAAATAAAACATATAATTAAAAGTTTGTTTTTAATTCAAACTGCTTAATTCTATAATTAAAACCCAAGCCAATTATGTTTATCCAAGAGAATAAATACTCTTACTTCTTAAATCTCGGAAGAAGAAAAATAAAGGAAGTTAAAAAGAAGCATCTTGAATAAAATTCTTGAAATATTCATCCCCACCCAAACAAACAATAAATTAGGAACAGATTAATCTAAAAATTTCAAACACTCTTTCAGTCCTCATCAAACTTGTGGTCCACAATGGCTAAAATAAAATAAAGAAAATTGAGCAACAACCATGTATAACCCTAACAAAGAAACGAAAACTAATCAAGAAATTAATCGAACCTTAATTTTCATACTCAATATGACGGCATAGAATATCGGCACACAGGACAGCTTTGATTATCCTCCAACCATCTGTCAATACAATCACTGTGATAGTGTCCATTGTATTAACGTTCTCGAATGCGTCAATGGAGGATTCAATTGTTGGGATAGAGTCGGGCAATTGTATTACTATGCACTCCGTTGTGGTGTATGTTATCAAAACATCAATGGACTGTTGCATCCTTGATGTCCCGGCCTCTACAACAATCCCTACAGCAACATCTATTATTTTTTGTAACATCACAGCAAGATCGTTATTTGGGATATCCAAGTGAAGAAGTAAAGTGGACATGTGATAACCATTATAGTGCGACATCAACACTCATTGTTTTGGAAGCCAGCCAGTTTCACATTGGTGGTATGTTTCTTCGTAGGAAGTCAATGGTGGTTCATTAAGATTGTCCTCCTTGTAGAACTTCCTTAGCACTATATTGTTAATGTGAAATCTGATTAGGAACCAATCAGATGGTTGCTGGAGAGGTAGCTGGAGGGGCTCCCTTCGCTGCTGCACATCAAAAACTAGTTCTCCATGAATACGAATGGTGGGATTGGTGGACATGTTTGGAAGATGCTATGCTAACAACAACTCGAGAAAGAATTAATTGTGACTTTTGTTGGGTCACACTCACAACCTATGCCAATATATATATAGCCCATAGAGATTGTGTTCTATTAGAAATAGAATACTTAAGAAATTGATATCCTATTACAATTGGAAGTGTAGTGTTAGTAGGAAGTTGTGTTCTATTAAAAATAGAAGATTTAAGCAATTGATATCCTATTACAATTGGAAGTGTAGTGCTAGTAGGAAGCTTGTGTTCTATTAGAAATAGAAGATTTAAGAAATTGATATCCTATTACAATTGGAAGTGTAGTGTTAGTAGGAAGTTGATATCTATTAGAAATAGAATAACTCAGTCAGTTGTATTTATACTATAATGTAAAACTGAAATTTTTTTTACTTTTGGTTGACCTCATAATATTGTACTATATAAGTTTTTGAAATCTCACAATTTTACACCTCATTATTTTAATATATATTTTCTAATTGAATATAAATTTTATTCTATAATTAAACATTCCATTAGAATCTTGACACATCATATTTTTCTTTAATATAAAGAATATATTATTTCCATATATACAACACAATCATAATAAATGTCTAATACTAAAATATATTCCATATATAAACACAATATAAATATCTTTTAATAATAATCATAATTATCAATTTTCATCAAATTTTTAGAGTTCTTTTTTTTTTTTCTTGGAGAATGATGGTTTTATTATAATAAATCTATCCGCATTTCTCCGTCGCCAAGATTTAGAACAATGAAGACTGAAAACAGAGGAGTATGAGAAACAAGCGTACACAATATAATATTACATAGCAAATATAACACTTTGTTCTAATTTTGAACTTCAAGTAGTGGGGTAAGAGGCTTCCATAGCTATGCCACAGAGGCCTTCCTTTGCATCAACGTCTCTTTGCAACCTTATGTACCCTTCTTCACCCCATCCTGTGCCCCAAGAGTTCTTCACCAGCCAGTATTTAGTCCCATCCTCACTAGTCCCATACCCAACAGCAGTAACACCATGGTCCAAAGCAGTGCCACAATCTCCGGTAAAGACACCGCTTGAATAGAATTGGAACGCTGACCCCCCAGCATATCAATGGCAATAGAAACCGGCTGGCTAGTAACAGCCTTCAGAAGGGCCTTTTCATTGTTAGCAGGCACATCTTCATACCTATTTATTGTGGCGGCATGTTTTGCTGCTTTGTTAGTGTTGCAGGTTCCATCAACACCGTTGTAGGGGTAACTGGCTTCAGTTGTGAGGCCGTTATTGTCTTTGATGAATTGGAAGGCGGATTCCATCAAACCCCCTTCACAGCCTTGATCTTCGCCGCTGGTGTCACAGTCAACCAACTCTTGCTCGGATAAAGAGATTAATTTGCCAGTTGTTAGCTGAGTAATTCCTTCCATTGCTGCTACTGCTGAAAATGCCCAGCAACAACCTGTATTTTGAAAAAAAAGTTGGAAAACACTTGGTTAGTAAATAATAGTAGTGTTCCCTAAAAGAGTTTGATACTGACCGCATTGTCCTTGGTCTTTGATGGGTGTCACGGCTCCTTTCTTTCTCCAGTCTAAAGTGGATGGCACGACAGTGACATTTTCATATTTGAAAGAAGTGGACTTTGTGGAACAAGCATGCTTCTTGAATCTGTTTCGTGAGGTTTTGAACTCCTCATTTGTGAGATCTGCAAATTGGTTAACACTTAGCCTGTAAGGCTTGTTTCCAGCATTATTAAAAGACTATGAGTGCCACATTTTCCTTGAATATCTTGTAACAGTCCTCCTTTTCATTAATGTCCTTATAGGTCATTCTACAATACCCACACTCTTTTTATGGGTATGGTACCCACTCAATTGGTACCATCAAATGTGATATGAGTACCATTATATGTGATGTTAGTACTATCCAATGTGATATTGGTACCATCTGATTTTTTATATATATTAATTTAAATAATAAATAAAAATGGTAGGTACCATTAATATGAGGTATTTTATCTATTAAAGGTACGGTACCCACATGGGTACTGTAGAATTACCCTGTCCTTATATACACGTCCATAACGAGCCATCCATTGCTCGTGCCTCTCATAAGTCGAGTCTTGGAGAGTGCGAGACATGGCTTGAGAAGCACAAGCTATCAAGATGAAAAGCAAAGCCAAACAAATGCAGTGGTGTTGTTTTGTGGAAGCCATTATGAAACTGGTACAACTAAGATTATTAAGGATGAATATGAGTGAGTAAATACACTGGCTCCCTGGTTGCTTGAGATATATATAGAAGGGGGTCTTGTCTAATTGACACCAATCTTGGATTGTCTAACGCAACACCTTGCTCCTCTACGTGCTAGAGAGAATGTTCTGAATATGACCCACACAATTAGCTAGTTTGATCAAAATGGTTTTGTTAATATACTCTTTGAAGTTCAACTTGTATCCTTATGTTTATTTTGACATATAGTTTAAGTAAAGTTCTAGAAGTGCATGACTTTTCTTTTGTATTTTAATTGCTCTCACATAGTCACATGGAACCAGACAAAAAAGCTTTCAACGTACCATTGCATTTATTTATGTGGATTATGTCACACTAGGTATTAGAACTAGATGAAAGATGATTAATTAACATAAGCATTTATGTGGGTTTTTTATTTTTATTTTTTTGTGTATGCGCTCAAAATGTGGATTGTTTCACACGAGGTACTGGAACTAGATGAAAGATGACTAATTAACATAAGCATTATGATATTACAAGAAAGAAAGGCTTAAATTATGAGCTAACACTACCTACGAGCCTGTTTGGCAGAAACAAACTAAATCAAACAATTAGGCCCGGAATTTCAAGTAGCAGATGACCCTCCGTATGTTATGGTGCATCTATGGGGAGCAATACTAATCTATGACTTGAGATTTATGGCAAGAGCCTTTGATATCTGCAGAATCATTATAGACCGGGGTTGTCCCAAAAAGAATCCACACTTAATGAGAATTTTTATATGTAAAAAGTAAAAACTATACATCCATGGAAAGAGCTACTAATAATTGTTTTGTGTGTGAATTTGGACTGTAAGTGATTATGGGAAGCTCCAAATATGACTAGTATTTTAGGTACGATGATTATGGAGGTAATGATGAGAGAATGGATCTTAGAGATTTGGTGTAGTTTTCGTTGATAGAGAGAAACTATGGAATACACATTTATGTTATGTTTGGAAGTTATGAGAGAGAGAGGGGAGTAAAGGGAAGGGGAATGGATAATCATTCCCCTTGTTTGGATGTTTTAAAAATTAAGAGGGAGGGGAATAGATATCTCTTTCACTTGTTTGGATGTTTTAAAAATTAAAATGTTATAATAATACTTTGTAAATATAAAAGACACTTGTCACAATATCTAAAAAGATTTTTTTTTTTTTTTTTTTTCTTCTAACATGGTTAAGTGATGTTAAATTTGTCTCTTTTTTTTCTGAGTTTTTGACCTAATAATAAAAGTAATTATTATTATTACATGGTGTAATAGCATAATTTTTCAATCACCACATACGTGAGAAATCCCTTACATAAAGGTATGGGTTGTTCTTACCACACTAGCTAGCGCAAACACATGATCTTTTCTTTGTTCTTTTTATTTTATGAACCTCTATATATGAAGATTCACATCATACCACCACCAATCTTGTAGCAACATAGACCTTTCCGTCACTCCATATAAATTGACTCTTACTACCAATTAATTTTAACTTAGATCACAAATTAATTTATTGACAAGCTTGATAAGCATGTCTTAAAAAAAAAAAAGCTTAAAAGCTCGTAACACATTAACACAAGTTATCTAGAACAGATCCACACAAACTTGATAATTTATATATATTGCATGATGAACTACATCTTGAGTAAACTAATGTAGAAAACCATCAAGTAAAAAAACATCAATTACACTGGATAACATTATTTTCTAATACTTCAATTATGTAATCTAAACATAGGTCATACTAGTTGATGGAGCGAAAACCATGATGGATAGAAGCAAAGGAAGTTGGTCACAATATCATATGCCAAGCTTCTCAATATATAATAATAAACATTTGTAATATTGATAATATTCATCCTTTTCAGTGGTAAAATTTGCCTTCTTCAAGTCGATTGCCTTTTGCCTTTCCCCAATTGCAGACCGCAATTCACTAATCCTCAACTTCTCTTTCTCCAATGAAGCTTTTTCATTCACCAAGTCTTTCATTCGTTGATCTTTTTTACTCTTTGCCCGTTTTCCAGCTTCTCGATCCTTTCTTTTTCTCTCTTCACCTTTAGCACCCGAAGATGGTAGCATCTCCCTCTCCATAACTGTCACAATTGATACAACAAAATTAATAACTCAATACATTAATAAAACCCCTTTAAAATTATTAGAAGAAAGAAAAAAGTATAAACTCAACTGAAAAACTTGTAGAGCTTGAAAGACGAATAAGAAAAGAGTGGAAAACTTATAGAGCTTGACAAACAAATAAGAGAAGAGTGAATAATATAGCATTAGCTTCCTATTGTAGTGCTATTTATATGGGGTCCGTCAGGTTTGTTTAAAGAAAAACTCTTTAATCATTATTTGCTGTAAAATCTATCTTAGTGTAAGAGCCTAGGCGCACAAAATTTTTTTTTTGCAGAATTTGTGGTAAAATCTATCTTAGTGTCTTAGTGTAAGAGCCTAGGCACACAAAAAAAATATTTGCAGAATTTGTGGTAAAATCTATCTTAGTGCAAGAGCCTAGGCACAAAAAAAATATTTACAGAATTTGTGGTAAAAATTAACATGGCATCAAAATTAAAGACACCTAACCATTACGTGGCAGGCAAGACATTGGGCTCTTTATTAGGTCTTTGCCAAAATCAAATAGGAGGTTTCTTCTTATACGTTTAGTGTTAGGACAATAGAAAGTCGGTGAGCCCTGTATTTAGTGTTAGGACAATAGAGAGAGCCAAACACAATTCTCTGTTTCTCTGTTTCTCTCTTTCTTCAGACAAAGACTAGGTTTAGATAATTCTCTCTTCTCTCTTTCTCTCTTTCTTCAGACAAAGACTAGGTTTTGATAATTCTCTCTTTCTCTCTTTCTTCTCTCTTTCTTCAGACAAAGACTAGATTTTGATAATTCTCTTTTTCTCTCTCTCTCTTTCTTCAAACAAACACAATGAATCAAAATATCAACTCCTTTGCTGCTCCGAGTGTTACACTCAACAACTCCATCGACTCCGGCACCAGCAATATCAACTCCGGGTGTTATGCAGTCCAGAACTCCATCGACTGTGGCACCAGCAATATCAACTCCATCGACTCCAACTATATGGAGTCGGAGTCGTTGCAGAATGCTCCAGATGCGGTGTCGCTGGTTCCTCCGTCGTTGAATCCGAAACCAATGACTCTTGCTAATTCCGACGAGAACCATGCTTCTGGTAATTGATGTATATATATTTATTAGTTTGATTGTTTGGTTTCAATAGGTACCCTCGTAATTTATATATACATTATAATGTTATTATAGGCATGGAGATTATATATATATATATATGGTAATTGCTTCTATTAATTATCTATATTAGATAGTCCCCATAAATCAATCAGATCTAGTTTAACATTTAAGTGATTCGATATATTCCTCCAAATTATAAGGCACCTCATTCATTTAATTACTGTAGGTATTGGTAATGAGGGAGATCAGATGGAGATCACTGAGTCTGAGAATATAGATTTTGCTACATATACAAAAAAAAAAAAAAATACGGTATGTGTGTTTCTTAATAGTTCTACGCCAACTTTTTTAATTATTTAGTTCTACACAGCTTATTATCATGTTGGATTTTTTATTTTTTTTTTAATTTATACTTTTTTTGACTTAGGGATGAAAAAAATCGAATAACAACTCAACGCTATAGAAAAAGAAAAAGAGAAGAGGAGAAGAGTAATGAGGAAAAGGTAATGCTGGTTGTTAAAGATAATTAAACACTCTCACTATCAATATCCTAATTCTTTATTTTTATGATTCTTTACAGCCCTAATTATTTATTTTTATGATTCTTTATAGCTTAAAGAGATTAGTGTTGAAGTCCCTTCGTTACTATTGGAAGCGTATGCGGAGATAATTAAGTGTGACGATCTTAATTTCAAGATCAGCAAATTTAAAACTATACTTATGGAAGTGAGAGTAAAGGTAAGCCACCAATAGTATTGGATTTCAGTTGAATGTTTGTATCAATGTCTCATGCTTTGGAATTACCTCTCTTAAGTCTCTAATTTCTAAAATTCTAGCTCTTGGATATCAATAGCTAGAATGTATGGATATAATGAAATAGATTTGCCATAAATTGCTTTCACTTTTTTGTTTTTCTTAATAGTTTTTCCATTCACAAAGAATATGTGGTTAATATATCATATGGATTTTTTCCCAGGTCTTGGACTGTGAAGAAGAAGTTAAGCGAGTGACAGGACGCCACCCACGCAAGCATCCACTATTTCTAGATATGGCTAACAATGTTCATATGGATTTGTCATCTAAGAGCATCCCACCGATAGATGCCTCTACAAAGTTTGCTGCACTTAAAAAAGAAACCGAAGACCCCAACTACTTGTCTCGCATGGCGGAGTTTATTGAATCCAATGGTAATCTACCTCCTCAACAGATCTCCCCAAGTACAAGTTCGCATGGGACCATGGCTGATTATAATATACAGAATTGAGTAGAATAAGTATTAGTTCAGTTTACATGTGGAAATTGATTTCTACAACAACTTTCTAATTATTATTATGATTTAGTTAATTCAGTACTTCTAAAGTAGTCTTTGGATTTCAATTTTTAGTTTAAATGATTTGAATTGCAACTTTCTAATTCTTATTGTGATTTAGTTAATTCAGTACTTATAAAGTAGTCTTTGGATTTCAATATTTAGTTTAAACTAGTGGTGGACATGCACGATGCGAGAATTTTTATTCATATGGTAAAAGCAATAGTTCGCCTTAATAATTCTTTCTCATTTTTAGATATCTACCAAATGTTATTTGTGTCTTTAATATATTTGTTGAATCTGTAATCCATTAGGAGTTAGACACCCAAAAAAATATAAACTAAAACTTTTTTTAGTATAAAACCAAGGGACAAAAGCTTCATCAACATTCATGGGCTCCTTATCTATTGGCATTTACATGAACCAATTCAATCCAAAAAAGAAAAAGAAAAACACATTCAATCATAAGAAGAAAAAAATACATATTAAATCAACAATAAGAAAAAATAAAAAATAAATTGATTTTTTGACCTAATAATAAAAATTAATTATTACGGAGCAGACATTATAAGTTCAAATTTATAATTTTTATAAGAAAAAAAAATGGCCCACATACACATACTGACATACGTGGTGTAATAACATAGTCACCACATACGTGGAAAATCCCTTACATAAAGGTAATAGGTTGTTCTTACAACACTAGCACAAACACATGATCTTTTCTTAGTTCTTTTTATTTTATGAACTTCTATATATGAAGATTCTCATCGCACCCCTACCAATCTTGCAGGATTTTTTTTTTTTTTAGAAAATTCTAATCTTAAACTCACACACACGTATATTTTGAAAATTTCGGGGATCGAATCCACACCTTCATAAAGGGGTAGGGTTTTTTGGAAAGGGAGATTACCACTGGGTCGAATACCCAAGTGGCACCAATCTTGTAGTTACATAGACCTTTCCGCCTATCCATATAAATTGACTCTTAGTACCAAGCAATTTTAACTTAGATCACAAATTAATTTATTGACAATCTTGAAATCGTGGCCTGCCACTCTATCTCGAAATCGTGTAGGTATGGATTGGGGGTTCTTATTCGTGATTCCAAGGGCGCGGTAATGGCAGTGTTGGAGGATTCCTTAATGAGCAACAATGACTCCCTACAATTACATGCGAGGGCTGTACTAGTGGCAATCAAATTTGCCTATGACGTGGGTCTGCGCTGGCTAGAGGTAGATATGGACAACCAGGAACTCTGCTCTTTAATCCAAGCTGGTTCGCCGTGTCTTGATCCTATTGGGGTGATTGTGGATGACATCTGTTGTTGGATCCCTTTATTTAGCTCTCTTTGTTTTGTTTTTTCCAAAAAAAGTTGTAACAAGGCAGCAAACGCCTTAGCTACAGAGGCTGCGTCCTCGCTTATAACGCAGGTGTGGTTGGATGACCATCCCACTTGCATTACTCCTCTTGTTCAAGATGATATTCTTTAATAAAATTGCTATCGTTTCTATTCAAAAAAAAAAAAATATTATTGACAATCTTGATAAGCATGTCTTAAATATACTAATAATAATAATAAATAAATAAAAACCTTAAAAGCTCGTAACACATTAACACAAGTTATTAGAACATATATCCACACAAACTGATAATTTATATATATTGCATGATAACTACATCTTGAGTAAACTAATATAGAATGCAACTAAAAAAACACCAATAACACATGGATAACATTATTTTCTAATACTTCAATTATGTAATCAAAACATAGGTCATACAAGTTGATGGAGCGAAAACCATGATGGATAGAAGTAAAGGAAGTTGGTCACAACATATCATATGCCAAGCTTCTTAAGACAGAATAATAAAAAATTGTAATACTGATAATATTCAATCTTTTCAGTACTCAAATATGTCTTCTTCAAGTCAATTGCCTTTTGACTTTCCCCAATTGCAGACCGCAATTCACTAATCCTCAACTTCTCTTTCTCCAATGAAGCTTGTTCATTCACCAAGTCTTTCATTTGTTGATCTTTTTTACTTTTTGCCCGTTTTCCAGCTTCTTGATTCTTTCTTTTACTTTTACTCTTCTTCCCTCTCCATAACTGTCACAATTGATACAATACAATTAATAACTCAATACATTAATAAAACCCCTTTAAAATAAATAGAAGAAAGAAAAAAAATATAACTCAACTGAAAAACTTGTAGAGATTTGAAAGACGAAATAAGAAAAGATTGAAAAAATTTGAGCTTAAACAAATAAGAGAAGAGTGAATAATATAGCATTAGCGTCCTATTGCTGTGCTATTTATATAGGGTCCGTCAGGTTTGTTTAAAAAAAATTCGTTGATCATTATTTGCTGTAAAATCTATCTAAGTGTAAGAGCCTAGGTGCACAAAAAAATATTTTTGCAGAATTTGTGGTAAAATCTAATCTATCTTTCTTTTTATGATAATAATCAGGAATAATATTGAAGGGTAAAACAAAAACTTAGGTAAATAAAGTTTCTTAGGTTAGGTATATTAGGTTTTTTGATTGAATTCAAACACATGGTTGCATTAACCAATGAAACACAAACAATATTATTTTTTTCAAGAATATTTAAATTAAATGTATTTGAATTTAACTAAGAACCTAATATACTTGACTCGTACCTAAGTTTTACCCAATATTGAATAAGAACTAATGCAAAAAACCTAAGGCCTAAGGGTAGTGTAAGAAAGTGGAGGCGGTCAAAAATTAAAATCTCTATAACCAAGTCCCTTACAAAAACAAATTAGGTTATTCTAACTACCCTCTATAATTAACACTAGTATCACATATTGTATCATAGTATATTGAACATAGTTTTCTATAATGTTCTCAGGTTTTCAGAATTCTCACGCCTTGCAGACTTTTTCTTGCTATCATTTATTAGAATAAGCATTTATTAGAATAAGCATCTACAGCCTGCATCTTATTAGATTAATTAGAAATTTAAATTGGAATTTTATGAAAGGCACGAAAAAAGATGTGTAATTAACTTCTTAATACAAAACGATATTTGTTGACTCACGGTTTCGGAACTTGCCTTTCTTCTTGTTATTTAATTCTTATACAAAAATTCATATTTAATTATTTTGTATGTTTACATTTTTCTATGAAATATTTCTTGCACAAAAATAAATAAATTCATAAGAAATAAAACAATATAATTAAGAGTTTGTTTTAATTCAAACTGCTTAATTCTATAAATAAAACCCTAGCCAATTATGTTTAGGCCAAATTGCATAATCATCATCTAGGGCTTGGCTCAGTTGCAAACAGACCCCTTGGGGTTTTGATTTTGCAATATAACCACCTGGGGTTTGGGGTTTTTAAATTGATGAAATGAAATCTAAGTATATATGCATTATATGTGACCACTTTATAATAAAAAATTCAATTATTATAAACCCAAGTGCAATGCATATGATAAATTTTGTTAGCAAAATTGACAAAAAATATACTTAGATTGGTCAATTTCACCAATTTAAAAACCCCAGGTGGTTATATTGCAAAATCAAAACCCCAGGGGGTTTGTTTGCAACTGAGTCAAACCTCAAGGAGTGATTATACATTTTAGCCTTATGTTTATCCAAGAGAATAAATACTCTTACTTCTTAAATCTCGGAAGGAAAAAAATAAAGGAAGTTAAAAAGAAGCACCTTGAATAAAATTCTTGAAAGATTCATCCCCACACAAAACAAACAATAAATTAGGAAAAGATTAATCTAAAAATTTCAAACACTCTTTTAGTCCTCATCAAACTTGTGGTCCACAATGGCTAAAATAAAATAAAGAAAATTGAGCAAGAACCTTGTATAATTATAACAAAGAAACGAAAACTAATCAAGAAATTAATCGAACCTTAATTTCCATACTCAATATGGCGGCATTGAATATCGGCACACTGGACTGTGATAGACATGGAAGCACGGCAATTGATAAGCTTGGTCACCATTCTCCCACTCTTTTAGAGAGATGATACACTTTTCAATAGACTCCTCGAATGTGTCCTTTTCAATAATGTTCATTGCATTAACGTTCTCCAATGCGTCAATGGAGGATTCAATCACCGGGATAGAGTCAGGCAGTGCCAGGATAGAGTCGGGCAATTGTATTACTATGCACTCTGTGGTGGTGTGCGTTATCTCCACATCAATGGATTGTTGCATCCTTGATGTCTTGGCCTCTACAGCAATCCTTACAGCAACATCTACTATTTTTTGTAACACCACAGCAAGATCGTGATCTGGGATATCCAAGTGAATAAGCAAAGTGGACATGTGATTACCATTATCGTGCGACATCAACACCCAATGTTTTGGAAGCCAGCCAGTTTCACATTGGTGGTATGTTTCTTTGTAGGAAGTCAATGGTGGTTCATCAAGATTATCGTCCTTGTAGTTGCTGGAGAGGTAGCTGAAGGGGCTCCTTTCGCTGCTACACATCAAAAACTAGTTCTCTATGAATACGAATGGTGGGATTGGTGGACATGTTTGGAAGATGCTATGCTAACAACAAGTTGAGAAAGAATTAATCTACACATCAAAAATAGACTTTGAATACAATGGGTCGCATTGGTGGAACCTATGCCAATTGGAACTATGCTATATAGTTCAGAAAGAATTAATTGTGACTTTTGATGGGTCCTCACAACCTATGCCAATATATGATATAGTTGTGCTCTATTAGAAATTGTGCTCTATAAGAAATCTTAAGAAATTGATATCTTACAATTGGAAATTGTGTAGTGTTAGTAGGAAGTTGTGTTCTATCTAGAATAACTCATCCAGTTGAAATTCTAGGAAGTTTTACATTTCATTATTTTAATATATATTTTCTAATTGTGTTCTATCTAGAATAACTCATCCAGTTGAAATCTCTCAATTTTACATTTCATTATTTTAATATATATTTTCTAATTGACTATAAATTTGGGGGCCCAATCAAGCAAGTGCTTAACTTGCTTATTGGGTGGGCCAGCCCTGGGCAAGAACCACAGTAGAAATTATGATGGACCCATCAAATTGCCTTATTGACTCTTGGAAAAATTTGATTTACTTATATAAGTTCCTTAGGTTACGTACATTAGGTTATTTAATTGAATTTAAACACATAGTTGCATTAACCAATGAAACACAAACAATGTTATCTTTTTCCAAGAATATTTAAATTCAATGTATTTGAATTCAACTAGGAATCTAATGTACTTGATCTAAGAAACTGTACCTAAGTTTTACCATATATATATAATCTATTTTTACACTTTTCTATGAAATATTTCTTGGCCAAAACAAATAAATCCATAAGAAAGAAAACATATAAAAGTTTGTTTTTAATTTAAGCTGCTTAATTGTTTAATAAGAACCCAAAGATTAAAGGGTTAAACGCAAATTATGTATGTATATTCAACAAAATAAATGCTCTTAAATTTCTAGAATAAAAAGGCAATAAATCAAGAAAAGATTAATCTAAAAATTTCAAACACTCTTTCAATCCTCACCAAATAGTGGTCCACAATGTATCACGATTTCAAGGTCTTCTCAGTACAAAAATTTTCATAAGGGCTACTACTAAAAATTGAACAATAACAATATATAACCATAACAAAGAAACTAAAATTGATCAAGAAATTCATCCTAAATTCTCAATCTTATCAAGATACAAAAAATTTCATGAGGGCTACTACTAAAAGTTGAACAATAACAATATATAACCATAACAAAGAAACTAAAATTGATCAAGAAATTCATCCTAAATTCTCAATCTTATCAAGATCTTCTCAGTACAAAAATTTTCATAAGGGCTACTACTAAAAATTGAACAATAACAATATATAACCATAACAAAGAAACTAAAATTGATCAAGAAATTCATCCTTAATTCTCAATCTCATCATGTGGCATTGGGTATCGGCACAAAGGACAGAAGTGACTCGTCTCCAACCATTTGATGATACAATCTCCGTGATAAACATGTGAGCACGGCATGCGAGTGACTTCAGAACCAACCTCGAACTCCTGCATGCAAACGATACACTCTTTAACACAGTCCAATAATCCTTGTTGAACTCGAACCTTCTCCAATGCCTCAATAGAAGCTTTAGTCGCCGGGATGGGTTGGGGCTGATAAGCCTCCATGGACTCCAAAATAACCCTATCGACCTCCCCATTATCCTCATGGTCAAGCTCTACTTCATTCACTGTGACCTCGTAATTTAGGTCCACAACAATGGAGCTCCTAGATATTCCTGCCAATCCAGCAGCAGTTGCTATATCTAGTAACACCCCGCGGTGCAATTCAATTGGGATAGCCAATATGTTAAGCAATGCAGAGGACAAGCAAGCACCATCATCGTACAACATCACACAATGTTTTGGGAGCCAGACGTCAACATTGGCTACGCCTTCGTAGGAAGTCAGCACTGGTACAGGGAGGTCGGCCACGTATGTCTTCCTTCTCATTACATAGATCAAGCGAAATTGGATTAGGAACATATCCAAAACACTCAACCACTGTTCCCAATCCAAATCACTCAACCACAGCTGGTTATTACTGGGTTGTGTTTGCAGCTGCACACACCATTCTAATTTTCTGTCACCGCGATTCGACATGTATGGAAGCTATTGGGAACGAACAAAAACGTAAGAACAAGAATTCGAGAGTCTTAAGAGTGTGAATTTTGTTGGGACGCAATTTCAATGTGTATATAACTATATACTATTAGAAGAAAGAAAAAAATATAAACTCAACTGAAAAACTTGTAGAGCTTGAAAGACGAATAAGAAAAGAGTGGAAAACTTATAGAGCTTGACAAACAAAAAAGAGAAGAGTGAATAATATAGCATTAGCTTCCTATTGTAGTGCTATTTATATGGGGTGCGTCAGGTTTGTTTAAGAGCCTAGGCACACAAAAAAATATATTTGCAGAATTTGTGATAAAATCTATCTTAGTGTAAGAGCTTAGACGCACAAATTTTTTTTTTTGCAGAATTTGTGGTCAAATCTATCTTAGTGTCTTAGTGTAAGAGCCTAGGCACACAAAAAAAATATTTGCAGAATTTGTGGTAATATCTATCTTAGTGCAAGAACCTAGGCACAAAAAAAATATTTACAGAATTTGTGGTAAAAATTAACATGGCATCAAAATTAAAGACACCTAACCATTACGTGGCAGGCAAGACATTGGGCTCTTTATTAGGTCTTTGCCAAAATCAAATAGGAGGTTTCTTCTTATACATTTAGTGTTAGGACAATAGTGTTAATATGTATATATTATATACCATTGTTATTGTACTAGTCTAGGGTTTCCTAGGGTTTCTACTATACCATACACTAGACTAGGCCTATATATATTCCTTATTTGTACATGATTCAGTAGAATACACAATATAGTTTATTCTCTCTGTGCTTCTCTCTTCTCTGTCTGTCTCTGCTTCTCTCTAAATCTAACATGGTATCAGAGCCAAATTAATCCTTTGGCATTGTGATTCTTAAAACTAGTATAGATTTTTCTGAAAACAGTTTTTTCAAAAACAACAGCCGTGCCTCTCTTCTCCTGCAATTGCTTCCAGAGACCTCCGTTCCTCCTGTTCTGCCTACTGCTCTGATCATCAGAGCTTGATTTCCACCCTGCAATTGCTTCCAAAGATCTCCGTTCCTCCTGTTCTGTCTACTGCTTTGATCATCAGAGCTTGATTTCCGCCACGCGTCTCATCTGTCTCGGGCAAACCCGCAGGTTCTGATCTCCGCCGCCGCCTCTTAGGCTGCTCCTTTTATCTTTTGAGAGACATCCACAGATTCGTCTCGTCAAGACGAATCTCCACCAGAAATCTCGAAGCCAGAAAACGCTCCACGCGCCGCCACTCGCCGGTGAAGCTTCCGGCAAACCCGCAGGTTCTGATCTCCGCTGCCGCCTCTAGGCTGCTCCGTTTATTTTTCCAGAGACATCCACGGATTCGTCTCGTCAAGACGAAGCTCCACCAGAAAAATCGAAGCCGGAAAGTGCTCCACGCGCCGCCACGCGCCGGTGAAGATTCCGGCGTATTTTTTGCCCCAGATCCACGCGCGACTCGTACACGCGCCCCGACCCGCGCGTGAACCGCGCCCCGACCCGGCGCCCCGACCCGCGCGTGAACCGCGCCCCGACCCGACCCGAATCGCGCCCCGACCCGCGCGTGAACCGCGCCCCGACCCGAGACCCGAATCGCGCCCCGACCCGCGCCGACGCCCCGACCCGTGACGTCACCGGTCCTCACTGCTGACGTCAGCCCTCCTCACTGCTGACGTCAGCCCTAAAAAAAAAAAAAAAAAAAATAAAAAAAAAAAAAAAAAGACTTACCCATTCTATTTTTTTGTTGTTTTTCTCATTTGTTATTTTCAGGTATTTCCGATGGATAAAAATGAACTTCCCAAGACTGTTACCACCATTCTCAATGGGCACAATTATGTTTTGTGGTCCCAAGACATGCGCAGCTTCCTCAAAGGCCATCGTTTATGGCGGTATGTTACAGGTGAAATCCAAGTTCCTGTTCGTTCTAAGGATGAAGAAGACACAAAATTTGCTGATCGTCTTGAAGATTGGGATTGCAAGAATCACCAAATCATCACCTGGTTTCGTCACTCTACTGTACCTTCCATTCATCAGCAATTTGGTCGATATGAAAATGCTAAGGATGTTTGGGATCTTCTGAGTCGTCACTATACTACTGCTGGCCTTTCTCACGAATATCAACTTTGGGGTCTTCTTGTCAATATGAAGCAAACGCCCAGACAACCGATCAATGAGTTTCTTTCTGGTATGCAGTCTATTTGGGATCAAATGGAACAGTCTACCCATATTGTCAAGGATCCTGAAGATGCAGCGATCTTAGCTACCAAACGAGATCAGTTTCATCTTATCCAGTTCCTGATGGCCTTGACTTCTGAGTTTGAACCAGTTCGTGCTACTTTGCTTCAGCAGGTCCCTCTTCCTACTCTGGCATTTGCTATGAGTCAGCTTCTCTCTCATGAGACCCGTCTTCGCACTCTTCAACCCCATCACCCTGATGCGGTCCTTGCTACTGCTACACGTCCTTCAAGCTCTTCC
>OU015767.1:40155445-40265410 GCA_907173295.1 Fagus sylvatica
TTCTGTTTTTTATGGGGATGGATGACCAGAAGGCTTTGGCTTTGGGTCCAGAAGGGCCTCTGTTGGAAGAGTTTTGGGAAAATGTAAGGAGATATGCTCTTTATGCTCTCACAGTCAGTACTGGTGCTATTTACACAATCTTGCTGCCTATATTTGAGTTGCTGAAGAATCCCATTTCAGCAATTCTTGTTATAACCATGCTTGGGGGAGGTATTTACATTGTTTCCCAAGTGGTTTCTGCTATGGTTGGTATATCTGATTTCACTTATGATTATGGATATTAGATTGTAAGTTTTCTTTATAAAGAGGTTTCTTTGCCTAATTTTTTTGTTTGGACGACCAACCTTATGTTATGTTTTCAAAGTTGAAGTTTTTCTTAATTAATACTCATTAGATTCCAATTAGCTCAGCAGTTAAAGTTTCTTGTTAAAAAACAGACTTATATTTTATCCCACCTACACAAAAAATATATCCATTGGTGTTTGTAATTGATGAAGAATTATCTTGAATACAGCTTCATATATACAAATCATATCATATTTATAAAAATACTCATCCTTAGCCCCTTAGGCGAGGGTCATTGTTCAACCACTTAGCAATAAGCATGTAAATGCACCTTTTGTGTCACATGCATTGCATTTGCTATAAGCATACTTGACAATTTGGTTTATCGGGTAAATATTGTTTCATACCATTCACATCACATACTACTTTGCTGTGGATATTATGAATATTATCCTTTACAAACAAAATATATATATTTAGGTGATGTGAAATAATTGTTGCTTATAAGAGGTGACTTATAATTGAGTTGAATTGTGGGTTGAGATAGTTGAGGGCGTATTACATTCTAGCTAGCCCTTGTCCTGATCTGTCACAAAAGATTTATATGGTGCTTTAACAGTAATACAATTTAGGCCCAATTCAGTTGAGTCCTATTTTTGTTATTTACCTTGCATAGTATTTGATCATAGACAAAAAAAGGAAAAAAAGAAATAGGTACCAATACCATTGGGATTATATATATCATGGTGCACTGTGCACACGCCATTGTGCTTCAGCAACATTGAACAGATGAAACTGAGAGAGGGTAAAGGAAAGTATTGGCATATTGGAAGGAGAGGGTTTCTCCAGGACCAAGAGCCTCCCCATTGTTGATAAGACAATCATCATAATATAATCGCCTGAACACTCTAGGATTTATCAACTGCGTTGAGCTGAACCACCCACAACTGATGTGAATGTTGGAGATGCTGCAACCAGAGACACACACATTGAGAATTTGAACTATGAATGCTGGAATTCCATTAGGAAGTGGGGCTGTTGAGCCTTGAAAGATGACTATGTCATCCTTTGAGCATGCTTTGCCCATACGATTCATGTCACCACCTTCTGCACCAAAAGTATGAATTGAGAATTCAGATTAAGGATTTTATATGCTTTAGTTCTTTGTTGTCCAATAGTATGGTAAATGGTGTGCATTAGTGCATATAAGGTGTGAGTGAAGTCTCACTCTCAGGTGAGGAAAAATATGGTACTTGAAAAAATAATATACTAATATAATTAGATCCCAAATCCTTTTGTTTAACTCTACTTATGCCTCAATTGGAGCCCCAATTTAAAGTGCTATCTCCCTAACATCCATTTTGTATTGTGCTATAGGATTTCATGCTCTCTTGGGCCTTAAAGTTTCCTAGCTAATACAAGCGGCCTCGACTAAAATTGGGACACTTACTTGGGCCTGTTACAACACCTAGCCCTACATAAAAGGCCATCAAACTTGTTTGCAAACCCGAGTCCATGACATTCCTGACCTCTTTTTGTGTTTTCTGGGCACTAATTTGACCATATTGATTTGCATAGTTCAACAAATTAAAGTATTAAACCTTCCAGTTCAATAGACATTGGACTATGAGGCCTTTGTAACTTTGTTCACCAAGAGACTGTCATGTTCAGCTAAGGCCCAAATAAGCCCTAGATAAATTGGGTAATAATTGGAAAAAAGACAAAAGGGAAAAAAAAGAAGAAGAAGGGAATATGCAACCATTACTTAGTGAAGTTAATCGAGGACAGGTACGAAAAGAATAAGAAAGTTTACTTACCAGCTGATTGCAGTAGTTTCCGAGTAAGGCTAGGTCTGTTTTCCTTGGAAAAGACCAACAATTTACTGCCAACTTCACCAACATGCTCCGAGTGAAATAACTGGACCACTGCATATTAAATTAGTAGTATCAAACGTCCATTTCAAATATCAAACAGAGTGACATTGCAAAGTCTAGCTCTGACCTCTAGTTAAGTAATTATTATAGGAGTAAATATAATTATACATAATCAAATTGTTGGTACTTTTTTAATAAGTAACTTCAACAAAATCATAGATTTGCTAGATAATTGATCTTCCATAAAATATAAATAACAAAACCAAACCAAACCGTTTCTCTTATGCATAATGCATGCATGGCATATTGCTCAGTTCTTTCTATGGAGAGATCTTGGATTCAATTTCCTCCAACCCCATTTGTTATAAGCCAAAAAGAAAAAGTAAAGAAAAGCACATTGTTAATTATAAGTATGTCAATCATCTAATAGTTAAAGTGAAATTATTAATTTTCCTAGTAGGGAAAACTTGGATTCGTATCTCCTCTCTTGCTGTAAGTGAAAAATAATCAGAAACTAAATTGTTTGTAAGTGTATCACTTCAAAATTGTCATTTTATCCATGATGACTATAATCAAGTTCTTAATTCCTTTTACCATAGGAAAAAAAATTTAGAAATTTAAGCATTGCTGGGCTGACTACAAAGTCTACAATCTACAAGCATGTACTAAAGAATAAAAGAATTCATCAAAAACAAAAAGAGCATGCAAAGTTGCATAATGTGTCAAGTTGCAAATTAACTATAACAAGAACAAAACTAGTGCATAAGAAGTTAAGAACCATCCGTCTCAGTTCATTTTCACACCATTTGTATTCAACAACTCTACAAGAGAGAGAAAGAGGTAAAAAAAAAGAGTTACCAAGAAGCACAGCAAAGACAAAAGCGAAAACAATAGCCATTGAGACTAGGGAAACTCTCTGAACACCAAGGCTTCCAAGCACACCTCTCATCATCATCGCCACCTTCTGTGTTCTTGAAATATACTGACAATATTACAGTGAAAAACAAAACACATACATGCATGCTCAAGAAGAAACAAAGAAGATAGAGTTGGTAGAAACCTTTAAGACAATCTGGTGTATGTGTAAGTGTGAGTGACTTCTGCTCAGGAGGCCTTAATTTTGTACGTAACATCTTGTACGAAAGAGGTAAAATAAAATGAGTTTCTGATAAATCAAGAAGCGCAGTATACGTAATGGAACCGCAAAAGGACTAAGTCTAGACTGTAGAGTGATGTGTCCGAGAATATAGTAGTGAAGTATCTCCCAAAATCAATAATTACCAAAACAGTAATAGAATCTATGTCAGCATTCTTCAACTACTTCCTAGGAATAGTATCTCCTGAAATCAATAACTCATCTCAGTCAAAGATGACCCTTTGATAATATTGGATCATCTACCTGTGAATTTTAAATAACTCAACTGACAAAAAATCAATTTGAAACCCTCATCTTATTATTTTGGACATTTTCTATGAGTTATGCTATGTATAATATATACGTGAACTATAAAAATTTAGGAGCCTTAAGCCAAGACTTAATGAGCTTAATGTTTGGGCTGAGATGGAATAAGTATTAACCATTAACAAGATGTCATGACTACAAGATGTGTCCAAAATTATGATCATAAACGTGTTGAGAAACTTTTAATCAAGTGAAAAATGTAGACTCTCTAAAAATGACCTTGAATGAATGAAATGGGTAGAGTCACCAAGAATTTTACAACGCTATTAATTAGTCGTTTCTATAACAGAAATTGTCACTTGTACATGAGTCTTTGATTACAAAGTTGTTTACAAAAGATTTTATTACTTATTTATTTAATAAAAAACGAAAGCATTACTTAAACTTAAAGAACTTGTTAAGAAGACAATAGCTTTAAATTGGTTATGGATATATATAAGTGGTGAACAATCATTACTATGATATCAGTATCACGCATATTAATTTTAGACAATACTCATAAATAAATTTGATCGAAGTAGATGTTGGATAAAATTTTGACATATGATTAGTGTTGATCTTGAACATATTTTGCGAACAATGAAATCAACCGCAACTAATTACGTAATTAAGATAACACAATTAACTAGTGACAGTACGTAAAATCAATGAGGAAAAAGTTAAACCGATTGAAGCTTTCTCTTGTTCACCACAACGTTAACTACATGAAATTAATTTTAGAACAAATCCTTAAAAGCTTCATTTACTTAGTATCTCCCAAAATAATTAATTACCAAAACAGTAATAGAATCCAAGTCAACAATCCTCAACAACTTCCTACGGAGAATATCTCCTCAAATCAATAAGTCAAATCAAAGTCAAAGATTATGCTTATAAGCATATTGTATAAGCATATTGGGGTTTAAAGCGAAATTTCAAATTGAGGCACTTTGAAAATCACAATTTAAACAATCTTGATTTATAAACTCTAATTGTAGAGGGGAAAAAATTATTCAAGTGGTTAAAGATAGATACAATTATTAGTTTGTATGATATTGCCGAATTCAATTTATGTAGAAGATTTATACGCATGAACCATAAATTTTTGGACATTTTGAATGGCTTATGTCATGTATACTTGTATACTATACACATGAACTATAAAAATTTGGGAGCCTCAACCCAAGACTTAATAGGCTTAATGCTTGGACCGACCTTAGGTGGAATGAGTGTTTAACCACTCACAAGATATCACGTACGTCTACAAGTTATGCTCAAAGTTATGGTCATAAACGCTTTGTGAAACTTTTAATGAAGTGGAGAATTTAGACTCTTTAAAAATGAGCTTAAATGAAATGTAATGGGTAGATTCATCGAGGCTTTTACAACATTAGTAGTCGCTTCTATAACTGAAATTGTCGCCTCTACTTCATCGACTTTACCATTACGTTGTCAACTTAAGGCGCACCTTTACAAAACATACTACACCAATGAAAGCATTACTTAAACTTTTTAAAGAACTTGTTAATTTTAGACAGTAGCTTTACATTGGTTATGGATATAAGTGGTTAACGATCATTAATATGATATCAATATCACCCATTAATTTTAGACAGTATTGTTACCAACCACCGAAAAATAAATTTGATAGAAGTAGATGTTAATTCAAAGGGAAAACTTTGACAAGAGATTAGTGTTTGGCTCGATCTTGATGGATAAAGTATCCTCAATGGGCTGTTCGGGGTTCAACTGTTCAAGGGATTGATATTCCGATAAATAAAAACTTAAACCAAGGTATGATTATGTAAACGTAATTTGAATGAGAACAGTTAAATCAACCGCAACTAATTGCGTAAATAAAATAACAGAATTAATTAGTGATTGTAAAATAAAGGGAAAAGTTAAACAAATCGAAGCTTTGTCTTGTTCACCATTAACTAATTTATATATATGATGAACTACATCTTGAGTAAACTAATATAGAAAACCATCAACTAAAAAAACATCAATGACACTGGATAACTTTATTTTCTAATACTTCAATTATGTAATCAAAACAGGGGTCATACAAGTTGATGGAGCGAAAACCATGATGGATAGAAGCAAAGGAAGTTGGTCACAAGATCATATGCCAAGCTTCTCAAGATATAATAATAATAATTTGTAATATTGATTATATTCAGCCTTTTCAGCACTAAATTTTGCCGCCTTCAAGTCGATTGCCTTTTGCTTTTCCCCAATTTCAGACCGCTTTTCACTAATCCTCAACTTCTCTTTTTCTAATGAAGCTTTTTCATTCACCAAGTCTTTCATTCGTTGATCTTTTTTAGTTTTTGGCCGTTTTCCAGCTTCTGGATTCTTTCTTTTTCTCTCTTCATCACCTTTAGCACTCGAAGATGGTAGCATCTCCCTCTCCATAACTGTAACAATTGATACAATACAATTAATAACTCAATACATTAATAAAACCCCTTTAAAATAAATAGAAGAAAGAAAAAAAATATAACTCAACTGAAAAACTTGTAGATCTTTGAAAGACGAATAAGAAAAGAGTGAAAAACTTAGAGCTTGACAAACAAATAAGAGAAGAGTGAATAATATAGCATTAGCGTCCTATTGCTGTGCTATTTATATAGGGTCCGTCAGGTTTGTTTAAAAAAAATTCGTTGATCATTATTTGCTGTAAAATCTATCTAAGTGTAAGAGCCTAGGCGCACAAAAAAATATTTTTGCAGAATTTGTGGTAAAATCTATCTATCTTTCTTTTTATGATAATTGGGGAATAATATTGAATAAGAACTAATGCAAAAAACCTAAGGCCTAAGGGTAGTGTAAGAAAGTGGAGGCGGTCAAAAATTAAAATCTCTATCACCAAGTCCCTTACAAAAACAAATTAGGTTATTCTAACTACCCTCTATAATTAACACTAGTATCACATATTGAACATAGTATAATGTTAGGTTTTCTATAATTCTCACAAAATCAGACTCCGCCTTGCTATTTTTCTAATATCATTTATTAGAATAAGCATCACAGCCTGCATCTAAATTATTAGAAATTTAAATTGGAATTTTATGAAAGGCACGAAAAAAGATGTGTAATTAACTTCTTAATACAAAACGATATTTGTTGACTCACGGTTTCGGAACTTGCCTTTCTTCTTGTTATTTAATTCTTATACAAAAATTCATATTTAATTATTTTGTATGTTTACATTTTTCTATGAAATATTTCTTTCACAAAAACAAATAAATTCATAAGAAATAAAACATATAATTAAAAGTTTGTTTTTAATTCAAACTGCTTAATTCTATAATTAAAACCCAAGCCAATTATGTTTATCCAAGAGAATAAATACTCTTACTTCTTAAATCTCGGAAGAAGAAAAATAAAGGAAGTTAAAAAGAAGCATCTTGAATAAAATTCTTGAAATATTCATCCCCACCCAAACAAACAATAAATCAGGAACAGATTAATCTAAAAATTTCAAACACTCTTTCAGTCCTCATCAAACTTGTGGTCCACAATGGCTAAAATAAAATAAAGAAAATTGAGCAAGAACCTTGTATAATTATAACAAAGAAACGAAAACTAATCAAGAAATTAATCGAACCTTAATTTTCCATACTCAATATGACGGCATAGAATATCGGCACATAGGACTGTGATAGACATGGAAGCATGGCAATTGATAAGCTTGGTCACCATTCTCCCAATCTTTTAGGCAGATGATACACTTTTCAATAGAGTCCTCAAATGCGTCCTTTTCAATAATGTCCATTGCATTAACGTTCTCCAATGCGTCAATGGAGGATTCAATCACCGGGATAGAGTCAGGCAGTGCCAGGATAGAGTCGGGCAATTGTATTACTATGCACTCCTGTTGGTGGTGTGCGTTATCAAAACATCAATGGATTGTTGCATCCTTGATGTCCTTGGCCTCTACAAGCAATCCCTACAGCAACATCTACTATTTTTTGTAACATCACAGCAAGATCGTTGATTCTGGGATATCCAAGTGAAGAAGTAAAGTGGACATGTGATAACCATTATCGTGCGACATCAACACCCAATGTTTTGGAAGCCAGCCAGTTTCACATTGGTGGTATGTTTCTTTGTAGGAAGTCAATGGTGGTTCATCAAGATTGTCGTCCTTGTAGAACTTCCTTAGCACTATATTGTTAATGTGAAATCTGATTAAGAACCAATCAAACGGTTGCTGGAGAGGTAGTTGAAGGGGCTCCCTTCGCTGCTGCACATCAAAAACTAGTTCTCTATGAATACGAATGGTGGGATTGGTGGACATGTTTGGAAGATGCTATGCTAACAACAAGTTGAGAAAGAATTAATTGTGACTTTTGATGGGTCGCACTCACAACCTATGCCAATATATATATAGTTCATAGAGATTGTGCTCTATTAGAAATATAAGTCTTAAGAAATTGATATCCTCTTACAATTGGAAGTGTAGTGTTAGTAGGAAGTTGTGTTCTATCTAGAATAACTCATCCAGTTGAAATCTCTTAATTTTACATTTCATTATTTTAATATATATTTTCTAATTGACTATAAATTTGAATATATATGTATATATTTTTACATCATTTTTTTTGCAGTGAGTTTTTTTTTTTTTTTGGGGGCCTCAAGCAAGTGCTTAACTTGCTTATTGGGTGGGCCAGCCCTGGGCATGAACCACACAGTAGAAATTATGATGGACCCATCAAATTGCCTTATTGACTCTTGGAAAAATTTGATTTACTTATATAAGTTCCTTAGGTTACGTACATTAGGTTATTTAATTGAATTTAAACACATAGTTGCATTAACCAATGAAACACAAACAATGTTATCTTTTTCAAGAATATTTAAATTCAATGTATTTGAATTCAACTAGGAATCTAATGTACTTGACCTAAGGAACTGTACCTAAGTTTTACCATATATATATAATCTATTTTTACACTTTTCTATGAAATATTTCTTGGCCAAAACAAATAAATCCATAAGAAATAAAACATATAAAAGTTTGTTTTTAATTTAAGCTGCTTAATTGTTTAATAAGAACCCAAAGATTAAAGGGTTAAACGCAAATTATGTATGTATATTCAACAAAATAAATGCTCTTAAATTTCTAGAATAAAAAGGCAATAAATCAAGAAAAGATTAATCTAAAAATTTCAAACACTCTTTCAATCCTCACCAAATAGTGGTCCACAATGTATCACGATTTCAAGGTCTTCTCAGTACAAAAATTTTCATAAGGGCTACTACTAAAAATTGAACAATAACAATATATAACCATAACAAAGAAACTAAAATTGATCAAGAAATTCATCCTAAATTCTCAATCTTATCAAGATACAAAAAATTTTCATGAGGGCTACTACTAAAAGTTGAACAATAACAATATATAACCATAACAAAGAAACTAAAATTGATCAAGAAATTCATCCTAAATTCTCAATCTTATCAAGATCTTCTCAGTACAAAAATTTTCATAAGGGCTACTACTAAAAATTGAACAATAACAATATATAACCATAACAAAGAAACTAAAATTGATCAAGAAATTCATCCTTAATTCTCAATCTCATCATGTGGCATTGGGTATCGGCACAAAGGACAGAAGTGACTCGTCTCCAACCATTTGATGATACAATCTCCGTGATAAACATGCGAGCACGGCATGCGAGTGACTTCAGAACCAACCTCGAACTCCTGCATGCAAACGATACACTCTTTAACACAGTCCAATAATCCTTGTTGAACTCGAACCTTCTCCAATGCCTCAATAGAAGCTTTAGTCGCCGGGATGGGTTGGGGCTGATAAGCCTCCATGGACTCCAAAATAACCCTATCGACCTCCCCATTATCCTCATGGTCAAGCTCTACTTCATTCACTGTGACCTCGTAATTTAGGTCCACAACAATGGAGCTCCTAGATATTCCTGCCAATCCAGCAGCAGTTGCTATATCTAGTAACACCCCGCGGTGCAATTCAATTGGGATAGCCAATATGTTAAGCAATGCAGAGGACAAGCAAGCACCATCATCGTACAACATCACACAATGTTTTGGGAGCCAGACGTCAACATTGGCTACGCCTTCGTAGGAAGTCAGCACTGGTACAGGGAGGTCGGCCACGTATGTCTTCCTTCTCATTACATAGATCAAGCGAAATTGGATTAGGAACATATCCAAAACACTCAACCACTGTTCCCAATCCAAATCACTCAACCACAGCTGGTTATTACTGGGTTGTGTTTGCAGCTGCACACACCATTCTAATTTTCTGTCACCGCGATTCGACATGTATGGAAGCTATTGGGAACGAACAAAAACGTAAGAACAAGAATTCGAGAGTCTTAAGAGTGTGAATTTTGTTGGGACGCAATTTCAATGTGTATATAACTATATACTATTAGAAGAAAGAAAAAAATATAAACTCAACTGAAAAACTTGTAGAGCTTGAAAGACGAATAAGAAAAGAGTGGAAAACTTATAGAGCTTGACAAACAAAAAAGAGAAGAGTGAATAATATAGCATTAGCTTCCTATTGTAGTGCTATTTATATGGGGTCCAGGTTTGTAAGAGCCAGGCACACAAAAAAATATATTTGTTTAAAATCTATCTTAGTAAAGCTTAAACAAATTTTTTTTTTTCAGAATTTGTGGTCAAATTATCTTAGTGTCTTAGTGTAAGAGCCTAGGCACACAAAAAAAATATTTGCAGAATTTGTGATAAAATCTATCTTAGTGTAAGAGCCTAGGCGCACAAATTTTTTTTTTGCAGAATTTGTGGTAAAATCTATCTTAGTGTCTTAGTGTAAGAGCCTAGGCACACAAAAAAAATATTTGCAGAATTTGTGGTAAAATCTATCTTAGTGTAAGAGCCTAGGCACACAAAAAAAATATTTGCAGAATTTGTGGTAAAATCTATCTTAGTGTAAGAGCCTAGGCGCACAAATTTTTTTTTTGCAGAATTTGTGGTAAAATCTATCTTAGTGTCTTAGTGTAAGAGCCTAGGCACACAAAAAAAATATTTGCAGAATTTGTGGTAAAATCTATCTTAGTGCAAGAACCTAGGCACAAAAAAAATATTTACAGAATTTGTGGTAAAAATTAACATGGCATCAAAATTAAAGACACCTAACCATTACGTGGCAGGCAAGACATTGGGCTCTTTATTAGGTCTTTGCCAAAATCAAATAGGAGGTTTCTTCTTATACGTTTAGTGTTAGGACAATAGAAAGTCGGTGAGCCCTGTATTTAGTGTTAGGACAATAGAGAGAGCCAAACACAATTCTCTGTTTCTCTGTTTCTCTCTTTCTTCAGACAAAGACTAGGTTTAGATAATTCTCTCTTCTCTCTTTCTCTCTTTCTCTCTTTCTTCAGACAAAGACTAGGTTTTGATAATTCTCTCTTTCTCTCACTCTCTCTTTCTTCAAACAAACACAATGAATCAAAATATCAACTCCTTTGCTACTCCGAGTGTTACACTCAACAACTCCATCGACTCCGGCACCAGCAATATCAACTCCGGGTGTTATGCAGTCCAGAACTCCATCGACTGTGGCACCAGCAATATCAACTCCATCGACTCCAACTATATGGAGTCGGAGTCGTTGCAGAATGCTCCAGATGCGGTGTCGCTGGTTCCTCCGTCGTTGAATCCGAAACCAATGACTCTTGCTAATTCCGACGAGAACCATGCTTCTGGTAATTGATGTATATATATTTATTAGTTTGATTGTTTGGTTTCAATAGGTACCCTCGTAATTTATATATACATTATAATGTTATTATAGGCATGGAGATTATATATATATATATATGGTAATTGCTTCTATTAATTATCTATATTAGATAGTCCCCATAAATCAATCAGATCTAGTTTAACATTTAAGTGATTCGATATATTCCTCCAAATTATAAGGCACCTCATTCATTTAATTACTGTAGGTATTGGTAATGAGGGAGATCAGATGGAGATCACTGAGTCTGAGAATATAGATTTTGCTACATATACAAAAAAAAAAAAAAATACGGTATGTGTGTTTCTTAATAGTTCTACGCCAACTTTTTTAATTATTTAGTTCTACACAGCTTATTATCATGTTGGATTTTTTATTTTTTTTTTAATTTATACTTTTTTTGACTTAGGGATGAAAAAAATCGAATAACAACTCAACGCTATAGAAAAAGAAAAAGAGAAGAGGAGAAGAGTAATGAGGAAAAGGTAATGCTGGTTGTTAAAGATAATTAAACACTCTCACTATCAATATCCTAATTCTTTATTTTTATGATTCTTTACAGCCCTAATTATTTATTTTTATGATTCTTTATAGCTTAAAGAGATTAGTGTTGAAGTCCCTTCGTTACTATTGGAAGCGTATGCGGAGATAATTAAGTGTGACGATCTTAATTTCAAGATCAGCAAATTTAAAACTATACTTATGGAAGTGAGAGTAAAGGTAAGCCACCAATAGTATTGGATTTCAGTTGAATGTTTGTATCAATGTCTCATGCTTTGGAATTACCTCTCTTAAGTCTCTAATTTCTAAAATTCTAGCTCTTGGATATCAATAGCTAGAATGTATGGATATAATGAAATAGATTTGCCATAAATTGCTTTCACTTTTTTGTTTTTCTTAATAGTTTTTCCATTCACAAAGAATATGTGGTTAATATATCATATGGATTTTTTCCCAGGTCTTGGACTGTGAAGAAGAAGTTAAGCGAGTGACAGGACGCCACCCACGCAAGCATCCACTATTTCTAGATATGGCTAACAATGTTCATATGGATTTGTCATCTAAGAGCATCCCACCGATAGATGCCTCTACAAAGTTTGCTGCACTTAAAAAAGAAACCGAAGACCCCAACTACTTGTCTCGCATGGCGGAGTTTATTGAATCCAATGGTAATCTACCTCCTCAACAGATCTCCCCAAGTACAAGTTCGCATGGGACCATGGCTGATTATAATATACAGAATTGAGTAGAATAAGTATTAGTTCAGTTTACATGTGGAAATTGATTTCTACAACAACTTTCTAATTATTATTATGATTTAGTTAATTCAGTACTTCTAAAGTAGTCTTTGGATTTCAATTTTTAGTTTAAATGATTTGAATTGCAACTTTCTAATTCTTATTGTGATTTAGTTAATTCAGTACTTATAAAGTAGTCTTTAGATTTCAATTTTTAGTTTAAACTAGTCGTGGACCTACACGATGCGAGGATTTTTATTCATATGGTAAAAGTAATAGTCCGCCTTAATAATTCTTCCTCATTTTTAGATATCTACCAAATGTTATTTGTGTCTTTAATATATTTGTTGAATCTGTAATCCATTAGGAGTTAGACACCCAAAAAAATATAAACTAAAACTTTTTTTTAGTATAAAACCAAGGGACAAAAGTTTCATCAACATTCATGAGCTCCTTATCTATTGACGTTTACATGAACCAATTCAATCCAAAAAAGAAAAAGAAAAACACAATCAATCATAAGAAGAAAAAAGTACATATTAAATCAACAATCCCATTAGGAGTTAGACACCCAAAAAATATAAACTAAAACTTTTTTTTAGTATTAACATAAAATAGTTCTCAATATGTTTTACATGTAACTCTCTCTCAATTACTTGTTCTAATCTGCCTTATTCATTCTCCTTTTTTCCTGCTTGTTTTGAAATGAGATTTCTTTCACCTTTTGAATCTTCAGTACAGGCCTTTTACAGTTGCAAACCAAGATCGATAATACGAAAACAAAAATGAGAATAATAGGGGAGGCAAATAACTTTATTTTAATAATGCATTTAGCTATTCCTCGGCATTATCAAATGCCTACTCAACCGTGCATAATAACACTCTATACTACCTAAAAAAAAACATGATGATAGGAACAAACCCACAAACACAATCAAACATGAAACTTAGGAAACCACACAAAGGTGTTTAAATAAGAAATTGGGGTGCAATCTATTGGGGAGATGATGAAGTGAGGGAGATGAAGA
Source organism: Fagus sylvatica (assembly GCA_907173295.1). Classification (NCBI taxonomy): domain Eukaryota; kingdom Viridiplantae; phylum Streptophyta; class Magnoliopsida; order Fagales; family Fagaceae; genus Fagus; species Fagus sylvatica. Next base: position 40,169,065 of record OU015767.1, read on the forward strand.
GGTGAGAAAAAGGAAAAGCCTATGAAAAAGGAGAGAATCAAATAGAGGTAAATGTTAAAAGATAAGAGTGAGAGAATTAATTAATTAGATGTATGAGTGAAGAGGAATGGTGTGAGAATAGGAAATCTAATGTGGCATCTTTAAGGAGAAAGTTAAAGTTTCACCTATTAGTAGATATATAATAGATGATTTGAATGGAATGATAAATTTCCTTTTTCTATTGAAGAAATTTATGGATGACTAAGCTTTATTAATTAGTTTATTTGAAATGATTACGTGAAACATCACTATTTTTTTTTTGGAGCAACATCCCTAAAGTTCAAATCTCTTAGATCTTAGATTTTCAAGTCCAAATGCAACTTTAGTGAAGATTATTATCCGTATGTTCTCGGTGTGGGAAGCAGTCCCATATCCGTATTGTTCTCCCATTATTGTTATATATATACTTCTCGGCCAAGTGAATGATGCATTATGACCAATCTTTGTTTCTATGAATAAAAAATTTTAAAAATATTTTTGCTGGTTATTATTTGTATGAATCCACCCTTGTGTGATAGGTCGAAAGCTTTGAGATCTCTAAAGTCCATTCCACCTATGCCTTTTCTTTGCATATTTGATCCCATATGACCTAATTAATGAATTCAATTTAACTATATGATAACAAAATTACTTATCATGGAGATTGAGCAATTCACCACGTAAAGCTTCAGGCAAGTTAGAAGTTAGAACCCTTTTATTTTGAGTGTTTCCTTCATATTCAGCAAGACACAGCCATCTTTGGTTTTCTATGGCTATTGCTTTTAAGTCACTAACAACCAGCTTCTTTCAACTGAAACCAATTCTTTTCTCCGCTTTTCTTCTCAAAGATTTGCCTACCTAGTTTGAATTTTCACAAGATAGACAAAAAAGAAAAGAAAAAAAAGAGGAGAAGTAAGCAAGCATCTTTCATTTTACTTTCAAATCCACACCTTTAACTTTCTGTTTTGTCTATTATGTCATGTGTTCTATGTTTCAATTGGGTTGTTTGATATTTTGTTTTATTTTTCCTGGGTTGTGTTTTGGGTGCTTTGATGTTGGACTACTGGTACTGGAGCATATGAGTTAACAATTTTAAATTTGAGAATATTAGCCTGGGAAAGTTCTTTTGAATTGAGGTAATTTGTGAAAGGAAGTGGAAAGGCTTTCTGAGATATTTGCCCATCACTTCATCGTGATTTACAGCAAATACTAAGTACTAACCCAATTTTCGAGTATATTAAGATTTAAGAAACAATATTTGAGCATTTTCTTAACCCCCCCCCCCCCCCCCCCCCCCCCCCCAAAAAAAAAGAAAAAAAGAAAAAAAACAGAGACAAAACTTAATTGCCAGCCATCATAACAAAGACATGCATTCTCTCATCTCAATTGCAACCAATTTACTTTAATGGCGTACATAAAAAAATAAAAATAAAAAAAAAACCAACCAAGAACTTGAAAAGAAAATCAAAACACATACTAAGAAAAAAGAAGAAGCGACAGTAAAATATCTCTAGCATTATTCTTAGTAAATTTCAAGAATGATGTTAGAAATACTACAGATTTATATATATATATATATTACAAATTGATATGTTACTAGTTTCACACAATAGTTTTCAAGACATTTAGTTACACTAATCACATTTATTATTACGTCAATTTATAAGTTATTTGTAGTAAAATTTGTTGTAACTTTAGTATTTTCCAAAATTTTGCACATGCATCATGGTTGCATGATTTTGCATAGTTTTTTTTTTTTTTTTTTGTCAAAACAAAGTCATTAATTGTATTTCCTTCTTATCTTATTGTTCAACCAATAAAAAAGATAGTTGTGTCATCTAAGACAACCCATTTAGTCATATTAACGACTCTAAAAAGCTTAATTAGAAAGCAACTCAACATTATTGAACATGACGTCAAGGTTCATGGTACCTCAATACGCAACTCAATCGTTATTAATGTTCTCTATACAAAAAAAGACTAATAACCACTACAAATGATACACCAACCAATCTTGGCGCTCCAAACAACCATACATGATAGCTCTTACCCATGAATAGCAATCAAATTTGGGACCCTTCAATTAATATTAAATTGAAATATCGTATAAATTCCAAACTTTGCTTGTATTAATGCATATGGTACGCATGTTTTGTCGTTCACGGGTCCTATTGCTAATAATTGCTGCCTATATAAACAAGTGCAGCCTCTCAATAGCTTGCTTTAAATTAAAACTCAAGCAATTAACTTTGTGTCTCTCTCTCTTAAGGTCAGAGAGGTAGAGAAAGAGAGAGGGAGAGAGAGACATGGCTTTGAGTTGGCTTATTCATTCTGCATGCCATGTTCTAGGGACACCAAAGGACACTAATATTCAGTGTCATGTCAAAAGCTTAAAGGTCCCTAATGGAGGATTGCCTAGCAAGGAAATGAACCCATCAGGGTTTCAAATGCCTCTTCATTACCCTCGCTACAACAAGGCTGACTATGAGAAAATGGAGGAGTGGAAAGTGGACCTTCTTCTCAAGCAATATGGGCTGAACTTCAAGGGGAATCTTGATGAAAAGAGGGCATATGCAATGGGGGCATTCTTGTGGCCTGGTCAATATTAATGAAGGAAGTTCATACATGGCATATTATATATATATTTCTGCTTATGAATGAAGTGCCTATATATCGTGCTATAGTCTCTAATGTCCATTCTCTATGTATTATGGATTATAGTATGGTTTATAATTTATGTAGTCATTTTGTACTTAAAGGTGGTGCCAGCTTAAGATATATAGTTGTATGCTGGAATAAATGACAACGTGAGCATATGTATTAATTACACTACATATATAGTTGTACTTGTATCTTTTTTCTATCATAAAGTTTTAGTGGTAAGAGATCAACTTGTTTTGCATATTACATGAATCTTGTGGCTGGTCCAAAAGTTTCACACATATTAATGCCTCAGTCCAAGTTTGTGTGTGTGCAATTTATAGGAACTAAAACTCATTAGAGAGGTTATGATCAAAGTAAGTTTAATGAATTCAAAGGTCCTCCTAATAAAAGGAAAATATGATATTATACTCCTTAGGCGGTTGTGCCTAACAACAGCATGAAAGTTAATTGATCTTCCAATATTTTCAAGCAAAATTGGTGCAACTTCATTCAAATCAAACATCTACAATACTATTGGTAAAATCGACCAGATTCCAGAGCCAATTTCGTGGTTTAAAAGGTTTAATTTGACTGGTGGGCTTGACCAAATTATGAAATATGGCGCATGTTAATAAGAACAATTCTACCTTCGGTAGTGTGTAAAATATGGTTTTCCAATTTCTGGAAATTAAAGTCCCAGCAGCAAAGTGAATGCAAATATCAAATCATGCACCCTTTATAGTGTGCATTTAGATAGAATTTTTTTTTTTTTTTTTAAAGCATGATACCTTAGTCAATACTTAACCGCCTTTGAGAAAACCCACAATCCTCAAGGACCGGCAATGAAAAGTGTCGGACTTAGGACCCCTAGATCAAACTTTATGTCTCAAACCGATTGAGCCACACCCCTATGGACTGATTTGCTTATTTATTGAAAGTGAATACAGTTGTATCAATAAAAAGTTGTTCATAAGAAATTAAGTTAAATAAGATCTAGAAAAATAATAAATAAACCAAACACACATTATTAGTTTTGGATTATTAGATTAATGCCTATAATAGGGGCCTACTTCTTTCTACTTATTTATTATTACTATTTTTTTTTTTTTTAATAATTTGTGGCCTTTCTTCTCGGGGTGACACTCATTTCCTTCGCAGTTTATTTTGGAATCTTACTCCATTATAATTGCTTAGAGATCGTCAGCATTAAAAAGATGATTTGATGAAACCTCATGTTAATTAATGTTATTGATAACAATTTGTAGTTAACATGAAGCTTAGCAATTGTTTATTGGAATTCTGGCTGTCAATTGCTTAGTCTAGGGGGAGATGGGCTAAAAAGGAGTCGAATTTCAATGTTGATCGCTTAAAATGGGGGGTTAAGTACTGGACAAGAACCATAATTCATGGTAACATATTGCAACCTTGCAAAGAAAGCCAGCCTTAAAAATTGTTTAAAAAATGATTGTCTGTGTTTTGTACAACTTGATTGGACCAAGTGTAACGTGAAATCCATTGACCTATGTTTCACGCAAACATAATCTGTAGTTGTAGGCCCATGCAGGCATGCCTTGTGCAGACTTGAACAGTAATAAATTAATTATAATTACTTGTTTTATAGTGATAGTTAAAATATAATTATATTGACATTAGTTTTCAATATGTTTTTATAATTAATAAGAGAAGAAAACTTGAGATTGATGGTATAATTTATAATTTATATTAATGCTAGCTGGTTCTATAATAAGACTTGGTTTCTAAGTAAATATATATATATATATATATTTTTTTCAAAGATATGTTTGTATAATTAATAAGAGAAGAAAACTTGAGATTGATGGTATAATTTATAATTTATTTTAAAGTTAGCTAGTTCTATAATAAGACTTGGTTTGTAAGTAAATATATATATACAGTGGCGGCACTACTCATTGGTGAGAACACCCTGACTTTTTACAAAATGCATAAAAAGGCTTAAAAAATGTGAAAATATATATATATAAATATTGAACACCCTCAAATAAATGAATTGAACACCCTGACTTGAGATTCTAGTAAACTCAACCTACTCAGCCCCTAAAAAAATCACAAATAACAACAAAAATTAACCCAAACAACTGAACCATACAAAATTGATTTGGTACAACAACAAATCTTGCGCCATTGTTGTCAACTCTGATTTCTTCCTTTTTGCCGGCATCAGTTCTTCTTCTTCTTCACTTCGAATTGGCACTATCGTCTTAACTCACTTCTTCGTTCTGGCCTTCTAGGATGCTTCTTTTTTTGCTGGGTTTGGTTTCTCGTTTGGAAATTTGAAATTACACTTCTTCACATGATTTGTCATACTTCACCACCACATGTTCTTTGTAGTACAATCAGTAGGCATGTGGTGTAATAAGCACCACGTGTAGCTCAAGAGTTATATGGACTTAATTAACAAATCATAAACATATATTGGCCCAAATTAATATTTAATATTTATTATATTATATATTTATATTGGAAAATTGTTATGGTTTTGATGTTGCTTATTATATATTTATATTTATATAAATGATAAACAGTGGTGATTTGATATTGTTTATTTTATATTTATGTTTGTTAATAGTTGTTTGAGTAACTGTCTTATTGTCTTGTATTTATCATGTTTTTAATTGGTTATATAATTAGTTTATAAAATTTAGTTCAACTGGTAAAATCTCTTGTCCTCGAGTAAGAGTTCTGAATTCGAATCTTATCTACACCAAAAACCAATTGGTGTCATGAATGCTAAAAGTTTAAATGCTATCATAACTATCAAAATAAATAAATAAAAAATTTCAAGATTCGGAAGCGTTTGCATCCATGTTGTTCGTTGACTTACATTTCAAGCTAATTTATGAAAAAAGTATTTGTTTTGAATCATGATTATTATTATTATTATTTTTAACTGTTAGGAATTTTTCAAAGGAGAACAAAAAATGAATTTCAATTTTGTTATATTCAACTTGGCACCCCTATGAACACGAAAAATTTATAACAGTCAAAAGTCACCATCTATTTATTTAATTTTTTTTGGTGGCTCCAGAAACTCCCCACGATTCAAACTAGCCAATAGTTATAGCAGTTCAAGTGACTTTTAATGAACACCCTGAAAAAAATTCCTGGAGCCGCCACTGTATACTTATATATATTTTTCAAAGAAATAACACACACATAGCAATGATCTTTAACATAGAAGTTAGCACTTATGGCCTTGTGCTCTACCTGGTTTATGAACATACAAGAGATTTAGAAGCGGCACCATCCTTTTCACAAAGGTGAAGTTCCTTCTTTATGTCCCTGTTACACAGACATCACTTTTTTGAACTCATAAGAGATAACGTAACAGACTGCACTATTCTCCTAATGGGACACAAGTTTTAGCTCTTACTAATCAGAATCAACAGCTTGATTACCCTTTAACCTCTTCAATAAATCTATAAGGTTGGGTTCCCACTGTTGGTGATTCTTTTAGAAAGGTTTTAGTCCCATTCCTATGGAAGTTACCCTTACCATATCTCGAGTACCTTTGGTACACAAGATTTCCACTTGACTTTACGTAGACAATAGAAATTAACCATCTTCTATTAGCTGTCAGTACTCATGTCTTAGACTATATGTCTAGACTTTCATTATAGATTTTACTGTATGCTTTTGACATCGTGGCTTGGCTATCACAGTAAATAGATATGGCTGACATCGGTTGTGGCCACAACTCTATATCATATAAATGTTCCTTAGCCATTCTGCTTCTTTACCAGCCGAAGCCAAAGCAATAAACTCAGATTCCATAGTTGAATGAGAGATACACGATTGCTTTTTAGATGCCCATGATATGCACCCCCACCAAGAGTGAATATCCAACCAGATGTTGACTTATTGTCACCTACACTAGTCACCCAATTAGCATCTGAATATCCTTCTAACACAGCTGGATATCCAGAATAATAGAGTCCTAAATCTTTGGTTTTCTTTAAATAACCAAGGACTTTGCAATGGCTTTCCAATGCTCTGTACTAGGGTTACTAGTATACCTTGAAAGTCTGTTTATGCGAAGGCTATATCTGGTCTTGTACAATGCATGGCATACATCAGCTTCCTATTGCACTAGCAAACTCGAGCTGTGCAATTGCCCTTCCAGTATTCTCAACTAACTTATAGTTGGAATCAAACGGTGTATTTACCTCTTTAACATTGAGATGCTTATATTTAAGAAGCACCTTCTCAATGTAATGATTTTGACAAAGTGCATAACCTTCACTATGTCTTTTAACCTTGATCCCTAAGATAGTATCTACTTCATTAAGATCTTTCATCTTAAACACCGAAGCTAAATACTTCTTGGTTTCACATACACCTAACATGTTTGTTCCAAAGATAAGCATATCATCTACATACAAGCACACAATTACTCCATATCACTAGTAAACTTAGAGTAGACACACTTGTCGGCTCCATTGTGTTTGAAACCATTAGCTAGAATAACAGTATCAAACTTTTCATGCCATTGTTTAGGTGCTTGTTTTAAGCCATATAAGACTTAACCAACTTACAGACTTTCTTTTCATTTCCAAGAAGCACAAAGCCTTCCGGTTGATCCATATAGACCTCCTCGTCTAAATCTCCATTTAGAAAAGCTGTCTTTACATCCATTTGATGTACCACCAGCTTATAAATGGATGCAAGTGCTATTAGCACACGAATAATGTGATCCTAGCAACCGGTGCATAGGTATCAAAGTAATCTATTCCCTCCCTTTGCCTAAATCCTTTAGCCACTAACCTTGCTTTAAAGGTTTGAAGTTCCATCAGTCCTATATTTTCTTCTAAATACCCATTTACAACCAATGGTATTAGAAGCTGGAGGAAGATCCACAAGAACCCAAGTATTGTTAGACAATATTGAGTCCATTTCATCATTAACAGCTTCTCTCCAGAAAGCTGCATCTCTTGAAGCCATAGCTTCATTATAAGTACTTGGATCTTCTTCCACATTTCCTACAAAAGGAAGCTTGCTAAGGACCTTTTCTCTGTTTCCTTCTACAAGGTAAACATTTACCTGATATGAAATGAAATCAGGACCAAAATCCTTTTCTTTTCTTACCCTTTGACTCCTCCTTTGTTCACTTGATGAACTTGGTTCTATTCTCTTGTTTCCACTAAGAGAATCATGAACAATGAGTCAAATTCTTGTGTTTGTTTTGGTTCTATTTGAGAATCATTAATAAACTTGTTCTCAATGAATTCCACATCCCTTGATTCTACTATAGTGTTGGAACTCAAATCCAACATTCTATAAGCCTTAGAATTCACTGCATAACCAACAAACACACTCTTGATAGCTCTAGGACCAAGCTTGGTTCTTTTAGGATCTGGAACTCTAAAGTAGGCTATACACCCCCACACTTTAAGATAATTCAAATAGGCTTCCTACCATTCCATAACTCATATGGAATGACTGAATTTTCTTAGATAGAACCCTATTATGCACATGACATGCAGTTAGCAAAGCTTCACCCCACAAATTGAAAGGTAGCTTTGCACTTACTATCATTGCATTCAACATGTCAACTAGTGTTCTATTCTTTCTTTCAGCTAAGCCATTTTGTTGGGGTGTATAAGGGGCTGACCTTTGGTGAATTAGTCCATTTTCCTCACAATAAATGGTAAACTCTTGTGGAAAATATTCACCACCTCTATCACTTCTAAGAATTTTAATTCTTTTATCCTTTTGATTTTCAACCTCAGTTTTATACTTCTTAAACATATCAAAGGATTCATCTTTATTCCTCATTAGATAGACATAAGTATACCTAGAGAAATCATCTATGAAAGTGATAAAGTAACGTTTTCCACCTCTAGTCAAAATACCATTCAATTCACACACATCAGAATGAACTAATTCTAACAATTGTGAATCTCTATTAGTGGATGGAAATGGCTTCTTTCTTATCTTAGATTCAATGCATATTTCACACTTATCATGCACATCTTGTTTATAAGATATCAGCCCATGCTTTGACATATATTTCATATACTTGAAATTTAAATGTCCTAATCTAGCATGCCACAATAGAGAAGAATCCACAATATAAGCACAACCAACATCATTCTTATTAATAATCAAACTGAGTTTGTACATGCCATTACAAGAATAACCCTTTCCAACAAACACACCAAACTTAGATAAAATAAGCTTGTCCGACTCAAGGACAGCTTTTACACCATTCTTAGACAATAAACTAGCTGAAACCAAGTTCTTCTTAATATCAGGAACATGATACACATTGGTGAGTTTGAGTTTCTTTCCACTACTCAAAATCAGCTCCACAGTTCCTGTTCCAAGCACTTTAGCGGTGTTATGATTGCCCATTAAGACCTCTAACCCATTGCCCGCTTCCACATACTCTTTGAACAGCATCTTGTTGTTGCAAACATGGATTGTTGCACCAGAATCATACCACCACTCGGATGAATTTTCTGCTGCATTAGCCATATGCACTTCGGTAATCATACCGATTTGCATTTCACTTACCATGGCCACAATCTCATCAACAACATTTGCCTCACTTGTGTTCAGTTCCTTTTCTTTCATTTGGTTCTTCAAGAATCTGCATTCTCGGATGTAGTGACCTTTCTTTCCACAATGAAAACAGGCCCTACCTTTCTTGTCTTTGTTGGAATTAGTCTTCTTAACAATTTTCTTGTTTGGCCTGAAACTTTTATTAGTTTTACTACTTCCAACTCCACCATTTAGGACATAATTAACAGTCCCTTCATTAACTTTAGACATAGAATTGGTACCCTCACGAATTCGACTCTCTTCTTCGATTCTAAGGTGTGTACCAATCTGTTCTAAGGTAAGCCCTTCTGCCATGTGCAGAAGCTTCTTCCTATAATTGTTCCATGATGGTGGGAGTTTAGCAATGATTGCTCCCACTTGAAACAATTCTGGAATCTTGATGGATAGATCATTTAACTTATGAACCAGAATTTGTAATTCATGCACTTGGTCCAAAACAGAAACATTATCCAACATTTTGAAATCAAAATACTTTTGAATAATGAATTTATCCGTACCTTGCTTCTCCGTTTTGTATTTAGTCTCTAGTGCTTTCCAGATTTCCTTTGGAGAAGTCATGGTTGTGTACAGATCATACAACCGGTCGGATAATGTATTCAGAATGTGACCCCTGCACACCAATTCATCTTCCTCCCTCTTGATTCTTTGTTGCTTCAATTGTTCAGTGTCTTCAGGAGTAGAATCCGGAATTGGCTGCAGATTGGGGTCCAGAACATAAAAAATCTTCAGTGCAGTCAACAAAAATTTCATCTTGTCTTGCCAACGGATGAAGTTTGACCCATCAAACTTATCCAACTTCACAAAATCTTGATTCATCATCTTGTAAGCCATCTTCTCTCCTTCCATTGCAGAAATCTAGTCTTAAAATTGTTAGGAATTTTAGGGAAATCAAAGGAGAACAAAAAAGCTTTGAGGCACGATAAATCGCTGTCTTTAAGACTAGATTTGCCCCCTCTCCTCAGAGATTGCTAAGGGATCAAACAAATTAGTCTCCAGGATACAACAAAGCCAAGAAATTAATGATAGCAATTCAATTAATTTCTTTAGAACTTCTTAGAACATATAGTTTTCTTGCATATATTGACTGAACACGAAAATCCCTTTTATTGCAAGTGTATAACAGTCAAAAGTCACCATGAAAAGGCACTATTTCAGCCTTTAACGGTCAATAACTGCCTTAACTGCCGTGATCCAGTCGCCTGAATTAGTGGTCCAGGCGACTGAGTCAGGCAGAAACTCCCAGGCACGACATCCAGTCGACTGGACCACCAATCCAGGCGACTGGATCAGCCAAATACACGTTCATCCAGTCGACTGGATTGGTGGTCCAGTAGACTGGATTGGGCAGAAACTCCAAACTTTCAAAAACGTCAAATCCAGTCTACTGGATTCAAATCCAGTCTACTGGATTCAACTATTACAACCTATTATTAGTTATTAAATATCTAACAGAGTCTCCATTTTATGGTCCAGATTAAATATCACAAATCTAATAGTGTACAGACTGCCACGTCATTTAAAATTTTAAATGACAAGGCAGTCTATATATCGTTAGATTTGTGAAATAAAATCTTAACCATGAAATGGACAAATGAAGAGATTTCCAAATGGAGAGGATCCTTATCCCTAAAATATTTAATGTAAAAGAAGAAAACAACAAAAAAAGGTTACACGTGGAGTGTGAATGCACCACACACCTCCACACATTAACCATGCTAAAATATCTAACGTAAAAAAAGAAAACAACAAAAAAGGTTACACGTGGAGTGTGAATGCACCACACACCTCCACACATTAACCATGCTAAAATATCTAACGTAAAAGAAGAAAACAACAAAAAAAGGTTACACGTGGAGTGTGAATGCACCACACACCTCCATGGCAAGGAAGTCCTTAATAGTTTAAAAGAAAGAAAAAGTAAAGTGAATAAACTATTACAAAATTACAGTAGGTGTTATTTGAAGACATGCCCGGCCATGGGGTAAGCCCCACATGCCCAAGGGCTGGGGCAACTCCCCATGGGGGCAATAAGTGAAGAAAAAAAAAGAAAAAAAGTAGACATTAAAAAAATATATATTATTATTATACAACCATACATAAAAGAAAAATAAAATAAAAATATTAGTCTACATATAAAAAACTTTATTAATATACATTTTTTTTTTAATGGGAGTGTTATGCATTTAATAAAATACATGTGAGGCATATGTGATGTGTTTCAATATTCGTGTGAATAAAACTGGTCTCCACTATGTGATTTATAGATTTGTTTGAAAATTTTGTTCACACATGTATGTGGTTATTAGTCATGTGTTTTTGTTTGTAGGGACAGGTTTGTGGGAGCAAACTATTGTTTTGTATTGCTGTGTAATGTGTTCTTGTATTTATCTAATGATTTTTTTATGACTTTTAATTTATTATTAGTATTAATTTTGTTGTGCTTTATAAGACCGTTTTTTTTTTTTTTTTTTTTCTATTAACACTAAGGAATTTTTTAGTTAAAAAACTATTAGACATATAATTATTATAATCGGGATTACATTTTGTTTTAATTGTTTTTTTCAATGTAATTCAAGCTAAAAACATAAGGCATGTTTGGTACACTGTAATAGGTCCTGTAATGTAATAGCTATTCCTAAAGAATAATTATTCGGTTGTTTGGTTACGCTTTCAATACAGGGAATAGCTATTCCTTATGAATGATTATTCTTCAAAATGAGGAATAGCTATTCCTTACAAAAATGAGCATAATAGCTATTCTTTAGATCACGTAATAGTTAAAAAAAAAAAAAAATTCGAAAAACCATAATTAACTACAATTTTTTTTTTTTAAATTCAAATAAGAAAATGCTAAAAATATGAATTAAAATTGAGTTGCATTATTTGGAAAAGGAAATGAAGAACTAGGTGATCAAGTCAAGAGTAAGGAAAATGTTGAACAGCTAAGCATTTCTTGACTATCTACATTTTCTCCATTGAATTTTCCTTACTATGCAATATCATTTATACTTTGGTTGTTTGATTCTATTCTAGAATATTTTTCCTTTACGTACAGACATGCCCAGCCATGGGGTAAGTCCCACAAGCCCAAGGGCTAGGGCAACCCCACCATGGGGGCAATAAGTGAAAAAAAAAAGGGTATTCATTAAAAAAAGGCCAAATTACATAATCACCCCTGAGGTTTGGTTCAGTTGCAAACAGAGCCCCTAGGGTTTTGATTTTACAATATAACCACCTAGGGTTTTTAAATTGATGAAATTGACCCTTCTAAGTATTTTTTTTTGTTGATTTTGCTAGTAGAAATTTGTTACGTGCATTACATGTGACCACTTTATAATAAAAAATTAATTATTATAAACCCAAGTACAATGTATGTGACAAATTTTGTTAGCAAAATTAACAAAAAATGTACTTAGAGGGGTCAATTTCACTAATTAAAAAACTTCAGGTGGTTATATTGTAAAATTGAAACCCCAGGGGGTCAGTTTGCAAATAACCTAAACCCTAAGGGGTGATTATGCATTTTAACCTTAAAAAAAAAAAAAAATTATTAGTATACAACTATACATAAAAGGAAAAAAAAATAAAAATATTAGTCTACATATAAAAAACTTTATTAGTATACATTTTTTTTATTTTTTTTTATGGGAGTGTTATGCATTTAATAAGATATATGTGAGGCATATGTGATGTGTTTCAGTATTCGTGTAAATAAGGCCGGTCTCCACTGTGTGATTTATTGATTTGTTTGAAAATTTTGTTCGCACGTGTATATGGTCACTAGCCATGTGTTTTTGTTTGTAGGAACAAGTTTGTGGGGGCAAGCTATTATTTTGTGTTGCCGTATAATGTGTTCCCGTGTTTATCTAATGATTTTTTATGACTTTTAATTTATTATTAGTATTAATTTTGTTGTGCTTTATAAGACCGTGATTTTTTTTCTATTAACACTAAGGAATTTTTTTAGTTAAAAAACTATTAGACATATAATTATTATAACTGGGATTACATTTTGTTTTAATTGTTTTTTTCAATGTAATTCAAGCTAAAAACATAGGGCATGTTTGGTACACTGTAATAGGTCCTGTAATGTAATAACTATTCCTAAAGAATAACTATTCGGTTGTTTGGTTACGCTTTCATTACAGAGAATAGTTATTCCTTAGGAATGACTATTCTTCAAAATGAGGAATAGTTATTCCTTACAAAAATGGACGTAATAGCTATTCTTTCGATCATGTAATAACTAAAAAAAAATTAAAAAATTCGAAAAACCATAATTAACTACAACTTTTTTTTTAAAAAAAAAAAAAATTCAAATAGGAAAATGCTAAAAATATGAATTAAAATTGAGTTGCGTTATTTGGAAAAGGAAAGGAAGAACCAAGTGATCAAGTCAAGAGTAAGGAAAATGTTGAACAGCTAAGCATTTCTTGACTGTCTACATTTTCTCCATTGAATTTTCCTTACTATGCAATATCATTTATACTTTGGTTGTTTGATTCTATTCTAGAATATTTTTCCTTTACGTACAGACATGCCCGACCATGGGGTAAGCCCCACAAGCCCAAGGGCTAGGGCAACCCCCCATGGGGGCAATAAGTGAAGAAAAAAAAAAAAAATTAGTCTACATATAAAAAACTTTATTAATATACATTTTTTTTTTTTTTTTATGGGAGTGTTATGCATTTAATAAGATATATGTGAGTGTTTCAGTATTCGTGTGTTTCAATGTGATAAGGCCGGTCTCCACTGTGTGATTTATTGATTTGTTTGAAAATTTTGTTCGCACGTGTATGTGGTCACTAGCCATGTGTTTTTGTTTGTAGGGACAGGTTTGTGGGGGCAAGCTATTGTTTTGTGTTGCCGTGTAATGTGTTCCCGTGTTTATCTAATGATTTTTTTATGACTTTTAATTTATTATTAGTATTAATTTTGTTGTGCTTTATAAGACCGTGATTTTTTTTTTTTTTTTTTCTATTAACACTAAGGAATTTTTTAGTTAAAAAACTATTAGACATATAATTACTATAACCGGGATTACATTTTGTTTTAATTGTTTTTTTCAATGTAATTCAAGCTAAAAACATAATGTAACATTTATTTTGCATAAAAAAAATTTTGAGACTTTTATGATGTTTGTTAATATTTAATAATAAGTGGACAACTAAAATTGTGACGGGCTTGGGCAACCCAAACCCAGGGGCTGGCCCTATTTGAAGATATTGAGAGAAAGAGCAACCTTGGGTATTGGAGAGATCCTGGTTGAAGGTGTTGAGAAAAAATGAATCTCTGCCCAGAGAGAGAGAAAGCAGTAAGGTTGCTACCACTTAGATCCCATGGTGATTCTAGTGTATATGTGTGATTTTTTTTTTTTTTTTTTTTTGTTGCGACGGCATTCTCCATTGTTACTGTAACTTGCTCTGAGATGTGACGAGATCTGAGGGGAGGTGAGATTCTACAGGCTGATAATTTGTCATTACTTCAAATGTTTGAGTGTATTTTGGTTATTGACATCCTAAAAAATGTGTGATGAGAAACGTGATTTGTTTTAAAAAAATGGTGTTTCCAAAAAAGCTAAGTAGTGCCTTCGGTTTTAAAACGTTATTTTTTACGTTTTTAAAAATGTAATTTCTTAAGAATTGTTGGGCAAAACACTTTTTTATTTTTTTGAAAACGTACTTTTGTCCGGCACAAACGCGGGGCCAAACGGGCCCTTACCCCTTATGTTTGGTCCCATCACACTTTAATCCCACAAACCTTTTCAATTACATCTTGACTCTTTTAAATTTAAAGCTAAAGATGAAATCGTAAAATAGTTTGTGAACTAAATTATATTATCACCGTAAAATATAAAAATTGAAAGTTTGTAAATCATATTGAGGTAACCAAAAAAAAAAAGCTTCCTTGCTCACTACTTTCTAATCTAGAAGGTGGACCATGGACCCCGGCCTTGAATAATGTACCATTGGGCCCATATTTTTCAACAATTTACGCAGATATGACATTCATGGCAGAAGAATATGAAGCTGCTCTTGACTTCTTACCATACGCAGTACATGTAGTTTGGTGAGACCTAGAACCTTCAAAGAAATTCCTCAAGACTTCAACAGCATCTTCCAGTTCTTTTTAACTTTTGATGCTTCCAAAATAGTAACATAATAAGAGGAAAGTTACTAACTTTGGTCTAATGGACATGATTGCTTCGAAAGTTCCAAATCACTTCCCACAATCAAACAAGTCAAAAAGTTGTAAACAATAGTTACACAAAAGTTTTCACACTAAAGACTTGTTTTTTTTCAATGTGACGTGTTGTGTTGTGTTGTGTTGAAAATTCAAGAAAACGATATTACTCCAATTTCAACTTAACATAACTTGTTTCTATTGACATATTATAGAAGTTGAAAACGGTGTTAGCTTCAATTATGTGATGTTATTTCACAACTTATCGACTAAGTTTTTAAATTTTTTTGTAAATTCAGTGAGAGCACATGAAACTGTAGCAGTTTTGGGACTACTATAAATTGAGAGGGACTTACATATGCCCACCCAACATACAAATTCAAGAACCCAATAGACAAACAAAGACACTCCTTTCAAGGACATCCTTATATTATTCTTCTCTGTCAAAAACTTTTCCTTTTGCTTATACAGAAAGAAGAATAAACAAAGACCATGGAGCAGGACCAGAAGCTTCACACTGTTGAGAAATTCAACAAGTTCCAGTTCTTGAAAAGGACTTTGCATCTTGTTTTCTATGTCTCTCTAATTACTTTGCTTCTTTGCTATACCTTAGGCTTTCACTTCTTTCCCCATTCCTACAATGTTTACTTCTCCACATTCCTTTTTTCACTGTTCACCCACGCCCTTGAAACGAAGTACATGTTTCTCATTTGTAATGGAATACTTGTTGCTATTCTAGCCAAAAGCTCAGTTTCTTGCAGCTCAGCTTCATCTACTAAGACTGATCTTGGATCACTAGAGAATGTTACTCATCTTGTAGCTGAAAAACTAGAAGAACAAGAAGATGGATCTTCATATAGAGAAAAAGAAGAAAGAGAAAGTGAAGCTTTCATTGAAGAAGATGAAGGGACAGAGGAAGAAGAAGAAGAAAGTGGGGTTGTGATGAGAGCAGAAGATGAAGAAGAAGTACTAGCAGCAAATGAAGAATTTGCTAGTAGAGATGAATTAAATAAAAGATTTGAAGAATTCATTAGGAAAACGAAGGAGGAAATCAGGATTGAAGCTCAACAACCACAACTAATTTCAGTCTAATGTATATTTTTAGAGATATGTACTTGTCATAATGCTTTGGTCACTTTTAAGATGACCAATTTCTCCTCTCTGTCTCTTTTTTTTTTTTTTTTTGGGAACAAATTATAAATAAAGTCTTTTTCCAATATCATTTGCATATAGCTTTGGTCTCTTTTAAGATGACTATAAGCTCTCATGTTTTTTTTCAAGCCCTTTTTCATATGCTGTATGCATGCAGAGCTTTGTCTTGTTAAGTATCCTTTGTTGTTAAGATGACTATATGCTACTTTCCTCTAGCTAGTTCATTTACTATACACCAAATTAGGCAAAGCTGCAAATTAAGTCTAATTTCATGAAAATTCAAACTAGTAAAAACTATTAGTTTATTGGTTATGCAATTAATTAGACAAGACAACAAATTGGAAGTATGACTTAAAGAAGAGATTGAAGAAGCATCAGGAAATAAAATAATAATAATATTAATAATAAACAAATAAACAAGACTTTGAAGTGGAGGATATTTCGATTTCCGAGTCTGAAAAATTGAAAGGATAATAAAATATTTTGGTGGACTTTTGGCCCGAGTGGATTACAGTAAACACTAGAAAGGACCAGACTACCAAGAAAAGTTTTACAAGTTAGCTACTTCTAAGAATATTATATAGTACGAATAAGATTCTCAAAGAGTTTTTTTAGATAACTTCATTATGAAATACTAAAATATGTATTCAATATTCATCCATTTTGAAATTATTGGATTAAATTTTTTAAGGTTATCAATATTTTTCTTTTAAAGTATAAATGGCATAGATTTTATTCAAAGAATCTATTAAGTTTGTACATTATGAGCTAATAAGTAATAAACTCTCAATACCCTGTCCTCCACCCAAACCATTTCATTATCTATTCCTTTTGCAAAAGTGGCTAAACTAGCAGCTGGCCTATTACATTTTCTATGAATTGAGATAAATGAAAGGTGAGGCACCAAAATGACATAAGCACTGAAAATGTGAGTTAACTGGTTAACATAGAACTTTTTATTCTTTTACTCCAAAGCCGAAAGTAAAGGAAAAAATCAAATTAGACTCAACCAAACAACAAAGTAGTCTTAAAGGAGATTCCAAAGATATTAATCCATTGGAACCAATAAAGCATACTCAAATTCCAATTCCTATATGTCATATAAAAGAAAAAATTCCAACTCCTATATACATTTCCTAGAGGAGAAAAAAGATAACACCTTTAAATCAGCTTTTAATCATATAATCTCTCATTTAATGTACCCCTATCAGACAAATATAAGAAACCATTTCCTTGCATTTCCTTTTGACTCAACTTTCCACGTACCTCTATTTCCTTCCAGCTAAATACATCCAAATGAGACTAATATACAGACACACATTCATAACCATCAAAAAGATGTAGGTCCACCCAAGTGGGCTAAAAAGTATATAAATATCAATCAACTATTTGATTAGAAGGTTACATGACAAAAGTTGACATAGGAACACTAGAATTGAGGGTTGATATTTAGTTGCCAACAACTATCTTTCTTGGCAAATTGATATTTGTCATTTTTGTCATGTCCTATATTGTACAGTACAGAAAACCGACCATTCATGTGTCTACAACACTCATGTAGCTAGAAGTTTTCAACTATCATTTTCATTCTTTGATATTTATATTTCAATAACAAATGTAACCCCTAATGGGGACCCTCTTTTGAGTTATGATTCAAATTGAATGAATCATATCAAATTCTTACCTGCCACTGCAAATCACTTATTGGGGGAGAGATCTGGAAGGAGCTCAGATTGATGAGCAGCACTGCAACTTGGAAAAATAAATCTCAGCTTTATCTGCCAGCAAGTAGGGACAAGAATGTTAGTACTAAATAATTGTCAAATAATTATAGTATGGTGCAAGCTCAACAATCATTTTAAGAGAACTAAATTTTTTATGAAAGAAACTGGTTTGGAAGTATGAAGATTAGTACAATTTTTCTGTCCTTATCCAAATGACGCTAGTGAATGTGGGTCCAGATGATCCAACCTGAAGTCATTTGAATGAATTAGAGCTTCACATATATTGTGCATGCTAACCTGCACCATCAATTTGTGATCCTTGCAAATAAAAATCCCCCAAATTTGTTTTCAACTTTGCTTTTAATTATGGGTTACAATGTTTAATTTAAGAGTTATGCATCATTTTTTGTCTCATTTTTATCAAATTTTCCTCTCAAATCTCAATTAATGAGCACTTTTTGTTTTGCTCTGCCAACACCTACTCATTTGATCATGCCCTTTCATTTTATTTTTAATTGAATCTCACGACTTTCACAATGAAGGTTGTCAAAACACCCAGTAGTGTGTTCCAGTTAGCTCAATTGGTAAAGTCTCTTGTTGTCGAGTATGAAACCTGAATTCAAATCCCGACTATATTAAAAACCAATTAGTGCTTTAACCTGATGGTAAGAGCAACTATGACCCGCAAGTAGATTGATTTTGTTTATTATGTAACTCCACCAGCGCATGTGCTGGCGGCGTTGAAATTTGATGTATCTAATACTCTATGTACTCGTTTAATTAGTTGCTAATGAAGTTATTTCAAATTCTACCAAGTTAAGAACAGTATAAGATAGAAACTATGCGTTTGCTTCATTACTGAAAAAACATTGTGACATTCTACAAAGTACACCCTCTTAGGTATATCTATTGACCTCATCTGCATTCTTTCAGCCTAATTATTCATCCAGGAAGCCATAATGACGACTGGCTATTGTACATTTCTCAAAAATTACCTCTTCCGATTGAAAGTAGTCAATGAGAATGGCATTATCCTTTTGTCCTCCCCTTTTCACCTTCTTCAACTTTCACTCATACTTTCTTTCACCTATATTTTCTCTCTATTAGATGAAATACCCGGTGGTTGCATTTGCTAGCATGCATAGAACCCACCACTTCAAATCAACAAGTTGGTGAAAGTGTCAAATCCATAGCAACTCCATCAGTCTCTGGTAGATTTCTCACCTCATTAAGGAGCCTTGTGAGTTCTTTAGTGAGTTCACAATGAACGTAATCAGAACGTTCCTTTGTAATGGATGATTCTGTGAATAGAGTTTCAGTAAGGCATTGATATTCTTGAAACCATTCATCCTCAACATTTTGAGTACCGTTATCTTCATAAATAACTGAAGAGCTTTCTCGACGCCATCTACTTAGAAAATATTTGTCAGGAAGCTGAAAGTAGTTTTTTACTATAAGTATCTTAAGAGCATGTCTGCACAAAATTCCCGAAGACTCAAATTCCTTACAGGAACAATGGATCTGTTCATCTTCTGGTATCCATATGACAAGACACTCTCCATTCATCTTCTTGAAGTGGCGCACAATATATGATCCATTAGCCATCTCAGATGTTGCATACTGCATAGCCAGCACCAACTCATTTTGTAAAGCATTGAACGCAAAAGGAGTAAGAATGCTTCGTGCTTGCTCTTCAATGGGTATGCATGTTTTAATACGCATATACTGCATTGCTAGATGTGCTTGATTTTGAAAATTAGCAGAAATACCAACCTGAAAGAGTTCAAGCAAGAGAAACAATTTCAGTGCATGGACTAAATTGAAAGTATCATTGCAAGGAGAACTGGGAAAATAACTTTTAACCAATATACCTGCTCAAAAAAGCTACGCAAACATGTTTGTGTACTAAAAACCCCTTTCAAGAATGCATCTACAGACTTTGAATATGCTGTCGTTGCCATTCGAGCAAGAAAGTAAACTCTCATATAGGATAGTGCCCAAGATGCCCGGAAAGAAAAGAGTAAAGCAATGTGTTTATCTGAACCAAGTCCAAACATGGAAACCATTTGATTCCATCGAAGATCAAATTCATCCTCAGAATCCACACGATATAATGCATCCAACTCAGATTTAAATTCTGCATAGCGAGATCCAAGTGGAAGAGAGAACCAACTTGGTAGTTTGGAGAGAATATTCCATATAGAAGTGACATGTTTAGTGCTTGGTAATTCACTTCTTATGGCATCTCTTAGCCCAGGGTCAAGATCAGTTAGAATTGTTTGCGGACATCTGCCTCTCATGAAACGGACAAAAGTCTGTATTCAAGGAGGGAAATAATTATTGCAAGGGAAGATATATGAATACAAAACTAAAACCATTATAAAGGATATTAGCAGTAAACCTGTAAAGCCCATGAGAAGGAACGGGGTGTTTCATCCTGCAACAGGACACAACCGAAGAATATGGTTCTACCATGGTTGTCAATGCCAAGCCATGCTCCAAAAAGCATTCCATATGTGATTGATCGATAAGTAGTGTCAAAATAAACTACATCACCAAACATGGTGTATGCATGAACTGAGTCACTATAGGACCAAGCAATATTTTCAACCTTATCATTCTCATCCACGGTAAAATCATAAACAAAGTCTTCATCTGTCTCTTTTGTGGCCTTGCATGCCTCAAGCAGTTCCATTGTATCATTTTCTCTTTTTTCAGTGAGCAAAGCATCGTTTACTTGAACAACCTTCTTACGGTTTTGAACAAAATTTCTGACATCCCTCTCCAGAAATGGTAAATGGCCACCTTGAGTCCCCTTTTCCAACTCCAGCACCTTCACTATACGATGAATAGGAAACCCAGCTTTAGAAAGTAACAGTATGCGCTCTTGATCTGCCTCGTGAATTTTACGATATGCTGGAAGGAGGCGTACTTGGTCATCTTCCAAAAGTTCATGGTTATGAACATTACTGAACTGTACAACAAACCACTGAGAAACCCCTTCAACTATCTCTTTTGACAAATACATTTTTGCATCACATCCACACCTCACTGATTTCCTATCTCTATGGTGCTCCCCAATAGGCTTTTTCTTTGCAGGCGCAAATCCAGAACGATAACAAACAAAGTCGCGCTTATAAATACCCAATTGCGGGCTAAGTCTTGATCGCTCTTTCCTAATCGAAAATCCATTCTTTCTAGCAAAATTTCCATAATACTCAAACGCATCATCATCACTCTTAAACACCATTCCAACATAAGGAGCAACCATCGCTTCCGATGAAGCCGTATCATTCCTAACCAGCTGAGATGCTATGGATGTTTCTTCAGCTTCACCCTCATATGAAACATAACATTTCCAATCACCACATGGGCACTGTTGCCGCCGTATCCATATGTTTTTCGACGGTAACGATGTCATTACTTACACTTGGATTAAATCATAAAGCTCAATTCAAGTTACCCAACCAAAATCCAGCTGGCAGTACAAATTCAATAATGGCATAAGAAACAGAAAACCAGAAAGATAAAACAAAATTGGGTTCTTCTTGCTGGAATAGGTTATACAACATACTAGAAAACTAAAATTAAACTATACCCTTTAATTAAAGTTACTCAAAGCCCAAAAGCTAGCTGGTAGTACAAATTCATCAAATGGTATAAGAAACGGAAAATTAAAATACAAAATAAAAATGGGTTCTTTTTGCTAGGATAAGATATGAAATGAACTAAAAACAAAGACCCAGAAATGCTAAGATTTATAAACAACAAATGGTATGTGAATTATGGGTTTTAAGCTGCAAAGGGTTTGAAAATTTACTGAGAAAGAAGTAAACAAAGTAAATGTGTAATAATAGAGTAATTCAGGCATGAATTGGTGTATGAAAACTTGTTAAGTGCTTAAACATCACGTACCAGTGAGAGAGGGAGAGGGAAATGCTTAAACCCTTGTTTTCTTCTTCTTCCCCAGCTTCAGTGCTTCTGGTTTTCCCTCTACTCTGAGTACCTGACAAAAATAAAATAAAATAAAAAATTCCATAAAATAAAGTCCAACTCAGTGTATAGTGTGTAGAGCCAGGCCTTTACTTTTCTTGGGCCTTTAAGAGAAGCTAAGCATTAAGGCCATAAGGTGGGCTTGGTTCAGAGTGCCACCAATTCAATTCATGTTATTAATAGTTTAAAAATATACATATCTATTTTAAATTTGTTAGTTGGATTTTTATTTTTCATTTTTATTTTGAGGCCTATTTTAAATTGGTAATATGATTTATTTTGGTGTTTTAAGATTTAGTTTTGATGAATTTGAAATATTATGTTTAATTGTGTAAATTGCAATTATTAATTGAATAATAAACTTAAATAATTGAATGGAAATATAATTTTTTTACTAGACTTGACAAAATGATCTTAATCCGACGACCGAACCCAACCGAACCCAAACGCTACAGGCTGGGTTCTGGATTTTAGATCTACCTTGAACTAATGATTTCTTAATTATGGAGGTCAGATTGGGTTGAAAAATAGCCCCCAAACACAACACAATCCAACCCATGTATAGTTGTACACCACTAATTTTGTGTGTCATTTTTGTAATGTTTATGGTGGGTTTAACTGTTTGATTTTAGTTGCTGGTGGTGGTTTCTCCAATAGGACCAGAGAGTCAATCAAGTTTATATAACCATATTATGGTCTGACTTGATTGATTGCAGTATATGATATTCAATAAAAAGTGCAAAGAATATTGGATCAATTTTAATATATAATTTCCATGCCAATGATTAATTATCATGGTTACCATATTATATTATGTGACGCTAAATCATGACTCATAGAGCATAAGATAGGAAGAAAGCTTTCCTATTATTCTGATTAGTTTTAGTATTATGGTCTCTCTTTGATTAACATATACTTGTTGAGTTTTTTCCTTTTTTTATTTTTATTTTTTTTAAAACAAGATAATGTTAAAAAAATATCCCTCACGTCCAATCAAGCTGATTCTCGTCCATCTATATACATATAGACAACACAGCTCACCACCAACTCAAGTCAAATACCACATCTGTTAAGGAAATTCACCTTATGGTAAATCAGCCTTGATTTGCTCCTTTTTATACATAGCTCATTGACATTGTATTCAAATTATAATTCCGTATAGTCAGTACTTCGTTGTAAGAGCTATGCTGCTCACTGTATATATTTCCAATGTATACTGCAATTCTAACATAGAGAAAAAGTCTCCAATTAATATATTCAAGACTTATTTCATCTCTTTCAGATAATGCAAGCATTTTATCATAAGAAGATGTGAAAAACTCATGCTTCAATGGATACTTAAAACCGTGTTTGTTGGCATGTTCATGTATGTGTCTGTGTGTGTGTTTGTGTTTCTTTATTGGTTGTGTCTTTGCTTTTGTTTCTGTTGTGTGCATGTACATGTACATTTAGTTATTTTCAATTGAATGGTCAATTGGTCATACATGTGACATGTCAATTTTGCATTGAATCAAGCATTTGAGATTAGCTCCCTAGTTTCAAGGGAGTTGTTTGAACCATGCATATTGTAAATTTGGTTGTTGGCTTTTTTGGCATTCTAGAATAGAGCATGCTTTTGGTTTGTGACATTGGCCATGTGAGTCTTATTAATTGGAGGTCAAAGTACGCGCTTGGTTCTTCTTAGCGGTGAGAAACTGGCCAGTTGGAAGCATCAGAGTGAATCTAGCATCTTCTTTTTATCACTTTGAAACTACTTTTTATGGGATATCATATGATTGTTCATTCGGATCCTATGTTTCTGAGTTCTCTGTGGGTCATGCAAAAGTACTAGCATATCACATTCTAATTGAGCAATTGATTTGCAATAATCGGCTTTCACATGTAAGACAAAATCTCCAATTTTCAATACCCTCTGGTTCTGTTCCTATCTTCTGACGGTAATTCATCTACTTTGCTTTTCCTTTTTCTTTTTCTTTTTGGATTTTTTAAATTTCATATCCGTATGGTGCTTAAGTTTGCATAAACTTCACTAATAAAATTTTAGTTTATATTAGCTAAGAAAGATAATATCTTAAAAGAATATTAATTAGGATCCAATATGATGGTAGGAAGTGCATGTTATTATATTCAGTTCTAGTGGAAATTAATATTTAGTTCAATACAACTAGAATGATTGTTTCTTATATGACTGAATTTCAGTTGAGTGCTCAGAGATGAATATTGCCAATGCAAATTGTACATAAACAAAATAATTCAATCTCATAAGTGGCATATTGAAGAATTAACCAAGTTAAAAAATTTCTTGATTAGCTTAAACATTAATGTCTTTGTATATGAGCTATTAAAAAAGTGAAAATCTGTGTACATTCATTTTTTGCAAGTAATGATGATTATAATTACTAAGTACTAGGCACTAGAAAATAATTGTAAAATGACACATGTTTAACAATTTTATTATGCAAGTTCAGACACAATATGCCACATTAGCTAATTTCAGCTCCTTTCATTATTGAATTCTGCAGGTTTCTCCTGAGTTAGATGAACCTTAGTTTAGTTTTCTGATGGCTTCTAATGATGCTAAAGAATCATTGCTTCCAGAGTTCAGAGATCATTCTCATTCCAATGAGAAGAATGACCTCCAAAGAAGAAGGCATCGGCGTGGCGGTACTGCTTCTTCAGCTGAGAGCATTCGCCCTGAACAAAATGGAGTCGAATCTCCTTTACATCCTGAATCACTATCTGTGAAGCAACAATTTAATTTCAAGCAAGTGTTCATGTTGTTGGCCGTGTACCTAGGCGGAGGCACCATTTGTTTCTTCCTCATCAGGCATCAGATCAAGGGTCAAAAAACAAATGGCATTCTTGATGCCATTTACTTTTGTGTTGTTACAATGACTACTGTTGGATATGGGGACCTTGTGCCAAATACCATGTTGGCAAAAATACTTGCAAGTATTTATGTCTTCACTGGCATGGCAATTGGGGGACTAATTCTTAGTCAGGTTGCAGATTACATAGTAGAAAAGCAGGAAATCCTTATAGTTAGAGCCATTTACATGCGCGAAAACCCTGGTGCAACTGAGATTCTTAAGGAGGTTGAAAGTCACAAAGTTAAATATAAATTTATCATGGCAGGGGTCCTTCTTTTTGTGCTTATAATAGTAGGAACTATCTTCTTATTTGTAGTTGAAGAATTAAGTTTTATGGATGCATTCTATTGTGTTTGTTCAACCATCACTACTCTGGGTTATGGTGATGAGAGCTTCTCGACTAGAGGGGGTCGTATTTTTGCTATTTTCTGGATACTGAGCAGTACCATATGCTTAGCTCAGTTCTTTCTCTACCTTGCTGAACTATGCACTGAAAGAAGGCAAAGAGCAATGGCGAATTGGGTTCTTACACGAAAATTGACATTCTCGGATCTTGAGGCTGCAGATCTTGACCATGATAAGATTGTTAGGTAAGAGTAATTTGCATAGTGTTGAACACAAATCACCACACATGCCTACTCCATTCTATGTACATTTTTATGATCTTATAATTGGTGTTTTTAATAATTGGCTCAGTTTTCCCTCAATTCTAATGTGTCTTGTTGGTTTCCTTTATCAGTGCTGCAGAATTTGTCGTATATAAGCTAGAGGAAATGGGGAAGATTAGCCATGAAGATGTCTCAGTTGTGATGGAGACATTTAAGAGACTTGATGCCGATCAATCTGGAACTTTGACCACATCTGATCTTTTGCTATCCCAGTCATCCTAAGTTCAGATATGACTAACACCATCCTAGTGAAGTTGATAACTGAGCCCTTTTGCAATTGATATACTAACTATAGAAGATGTTGATATCTTTTATTTTAGCTATATTTAAAAGCAAGTGCAAATGCTGACATGTGTAATGCTGGATTTATTCATTTGTTTGTAGTTAGTTAAAAATAGAACAGAATAGTATGTGTATGCATACCACATTATTCACTTACTAATTTCTTTTCAACACTGGAAGGAAGGAAATTACATGTTAGTGTCAGTCAAGTGCCAAACTTAAGGTATATTTTCCATCTATTCAGTCTATAGTAAGCCATGGTGATGAATCAAACAATACTCTTTAGTGGGGTGAGATTATGTGAGGTATACCTTAATTTTGTTTCCTCACTTTGTTAATGAGTGAGCTATAGATTAAAAAAAAAGTTATCCAAGGAAGGTGATAGTTTAGTGAATTTTAGTGCTCAGGTCTCTTCTTTGGCATTTATGACATTTGTAATACAAAAGTAGTTTGGTTAGGCATAGCATAAAGCACTTCCATGCAAACCCAAGGATCATTGTTAGAGAAGGGGAACTGCCAGAGCAATAGACAAGGGAGAAAAACCAGGAATGTAAGCTCTCTTGAACCATAGGCATAATATGACAGGAACTTAAGACATCTTTAAGGCAGTCAGTAAAGTCATGTCATCGTGAAACAACTCTTAGGACTTGACCAATAAAGAAACATTGATTTGCAGTTTCAAATGACAAATTTTTGAGATTAATGATTGAAAAATGAAATCACCAATTTCTTGCCCACCATCATTCTTCCTGACTTTTTAATCCTTCATTAATTTCTTCTCAAAACAATGAACCCATCACAACCACCCAATCAATCCAATAAAAGTTGGTACAACAAAATCATAAGATAAATGGTGGCACAAAGTATTATAATTATTTGATCTGGGCCATAAGTTGGTGTCATCCACTGTATGAGCCTTTATGTCAGAAATTATGCAAGAAAAGATATACATAGAGAGCCAAACTGTCTTGTCATTTATTATTACCAGAATTTACATTTTCCTTGTCATCCAAGTAACTTTAAAATTTAGAAAAGAAACAAGTTGGGAGTTTGAAATTTCTTTTCTTGTAGACATAAAGTTACAGAGAATATGAGGTCATTGATCATTGGATACTAAAACTAGTTCTGAACCCACTTATCAAAGAACCTCATAAGTTTACACAAGTTTTTGAGGCTCTTAAGTATGTTCTGGCTGTCCTCCAACATACTCTAGGATTCCTTGACCTGCTTTTGCACCATGAGCTTCAGTTGAAAACTGGGAAAGACCACCAAAGGCTAATATTGCCATCAACAATACAGCTGTAGAGGCAAAGAGAGGCCAAAAGAAGGCCAGAATGTTGACAAGTCGAGGGGCTGCATACAATAGTAAGGAAAGAACTAATGGAACAATGGCTGCTATGGTTAAATGATATCTGTACTGCAGAAGCTTCTCTGGGATGTCCATGACTTCTTGGATTATAATTACAACCCCACAAGAGAGAGAGAGATAGAGATTTTATGGTTATATATCCTTTCTTGAGGATCTCTGTTGGGGAATATGGTTATATATATCTCTTTGCTAAGGTTCTATGCTGGAAATGATGGTTTCAATAATTTTTATAGTTTGCTTGGCCTCTACTTATTTTCTTTGTGACATGGTTCCCAAAGTAGCCTTCCTTAATTTAACTCGTTTATTCTTTGATTTACAAATATACCCTTATGCTGATATGGCATAGGGACAGTTAAACTAGTAAAACTGTAAAAGATTGTCTAACTGATGTCATTATATGTCAGACCAATTTGAGCCACCTAATAAAACAATGTGACATAAACTTAAAAAAATCCTATTAAAAAATTATTTTTTGTGTTAGACAACTTATTTTTATCGGTGTGAAGTATTACGTTAGCTGTATTTTGGATATTCCATTTATGAGAGGACAACATATGCATTCATGATTATGATTTCAATGTTCTAAGTTCCTTTGTAACCTAGAAGGTAGTACTTTTGTCCGAGTCCTCAAGGATCGAGCCTCATGAAATGGAAGTTACTTGTTCAAATCTCTCCACCCCCTTTCCTTAGCCAAAAATTCCTTTGTGGCTAGTAATTACTCCAATTAATTTATCAATATTGATTGCCCGGGGGCATATGCAAATATGCAATTCAGAAATTTGGAAGGGCATATTAGTCAGTGCAATGGATGTAATGGAATGTTTTGGTGAAGATTCTTTATCAACTTACTTGATTGCTGGTTGCCTTGTCCATTTCCAAGTGGGCCTTTTTCAATTTAAATGAAGATTAGAATTTAGGAAAGGAATAACTTTTGTTTCTCCTTTGTACTTATGGAATCCAGGAAAAGAATTAGTTGATAAAAGAAGAATATATGGAGAGTTATCTTGGCTAAATTGATTCTTCTTTTGGACTTTGTTTAATAAAAAGGATAACTTCTTCAAGGGTTTCTGGTAAAGCAAACAGTTTCTTTTTCACATACCATTGGAAGATTCTAGTCAAGGCCTAATATAATAAAAGCCTGATATGTTTGCCAATGGAATAAGAATGACATTTGCTACATTTGAAGGCAAAAAGTGTTATTCTGGTCGGTTAAGATAATAGCCAAATAGATTCTTTTATCTTTTTTTGAACTCCCTTCACTATGAAACTCTTAATTTTATATGTGCAACAAAGATTTCAATTCAATGCAGTCAATAAAAAAATAATGCGCATAGTTACAAGTTACTACCTTTTTTCTTTCTTTCTTTTTGATGAATAGTTACTAGTTACTACATGCTAGAACTTTTCTAGGCACATAGCAACCTGCTGGGATCTCTAAATGTGCTTGATTGGACAACAAAAGCAAAAGCCCACCATGACTTTTCAATGGAACTATGGAAGGAGAATTGGACCTACAATTAATAGCCTAATCTTGTAACTCAGTTGGGCTAAACAAGCCCAGGCCAATTGGGTAGTGAATATAGTATGGGCTTAAGGTAACCTTTAGCCCCTCCATAAGTTGGACAAGTAAATTCCACCAGCCCAACCTGAAATGCTTTGGGAGACTGAGACCTGGACTGACCAATTGGCCTGGGACAAATATCTTTTTGGGCCAATAGAAAGGAGCCCATTGAATTGCTACTAAGGGTAAGCTTGGTTTACACTTTACACCCTTTTATAATTGGGTTTCTTTATCGTCTCAAGAGTTGAAGAGTTGTTTACTTCAAGATAGTCTTATTACAAATTATAGTTGTTGGGTAAAAAAAAAGTGCATTAACCAAACACCAGGAAAAATGAAAAGGACCTATGAACTAATTTGACCAATAAAAAGGAAAAAAAGGCATAGCTGCGTAGAAGTTTCCTAAAGTAGTTAACAGGCATCATGACTAGACCAAATAGGTTTAAAGTTTGAAAAAAATTGTTTATATTCCTTTATTTAATAAACCAATCAAACTCAAACTAAGTTTAGATTCGACTGTATTAAGTTAGGTTTAAACATAATAATGTGTTCGTGAACAAACTCGTTAGTATGATGCTCGATTTAAGAAAATTTAATATTATTTATTCATATAGATAAAATTTATTGATAATATAAATGGTCTATTTCATAATAGAAAATTATATATAATTTTCAACAATGCAAGTTTGGTGAATATAATTTTTATAAAGTCATAAACGAAAATAATTTTATCTTATTGATTCAAATAATATAATTTTAACTATAATTTAATTATTATTAACATAAATTTGTGAAGAGGTAAAAAAATTTAGTCGTGGTGTTTATCATATATAAGAAAAGAATAAGTTAATCAAGTTGCTCGTGAATAGGTAAATGAACCAAATGTGAACAAGTAATATAACTTGTTAACGAGTTCGAGCTCGGCTTGTCTTAAAAATTAAATTAAATAAACAATTCTAAACTTTTAATACTCAACTCAACTCGGACCCTTTGCAACCATAGAATTAAACACTTAAGCAAAGACCTCATATATAGCACTTGTTGGTCAAATTAGGATTCAAATCCCCCTCCTCCCACTAAAAAAAAAAAAAAAAAAAAAAAAAAAAGATTTTAAGGAAATGTACTTTGGCTCCCAAATTATTTGCTTGTATCTATTTTACTAAACACGGGAGGTCTTAGTTCAAGGCTCCATAACCAGCCGCAATAGCCAAATAAATTAGCAAAAATTTGAGTCTATGAAAAGCTAATAGAAGAAAAATACTATATGCCTTTTCTTTTTTAATTAATCCTTCATGAACCTTTTACTTGATCAAACCATTCCATAAATTTTATAGCTGGATAACACCCTTTGGAGGACTCTACACGTATTCCATTATATGACATTATTGAAAATACTCTATAAAGGGTTATTTTAATCTACCTACTCAAACCAATAAGGGACACAAAAATAAAGAGAACGACTTTAATTGATAAATGGTCCTCCATCTCAACCATTCCATAAATTTTATACCTGGATGAGACACCCTTTGGAGGACTCTACACATATTCCATATATGACAATACTCAAGGGTTATTTTAATCTACCTACTCAAACCAATAAGGAACACAAATATAAAGAGAACAACTCAAGGCTTAGCTTGATCCCACTCCACTTCACTTTCACAGCTAATTTGGTCAGAAATTTAATCAACAAATAATTATCATTAAAAAAAACCCCCTACCTTAAATTAATCAAGAACCCTTTTGACTGTTTTGGTTCTATTTGGGATTGGTCATGTGCTTTGACTATTTTAAAGGGGTAATGGGTGTTGGTGGAGGCTGGTGAAGCCTTCCCCTTGTTGTTTAACCAAATGGCTATGTGTCCAAATGCAGCTGGAGCTTCATATAATTTTCCTATATCCAAACATGCTTTTAAGCAAAGATGAATGGCTCTATCTACACTAGTGAACATGTTGTTCTTTCAAGCCACTTTTTGTTGGTCCCTTTC
The DNA here is from genome assembly GCA_907173295.1 of Fagus sylvatica. NCBI lineage: Eukaryota > Viridiplantae > Streptophyta > Magnoliopsida > Fagales > Fagaceae > Fagus > Fagus sylvatica. Next base: position 40,200,115 of record OU015767.1, read on the forward strand.
AATTAAGAGTCATCAAATACCTCATTTTCTTAGTTTTTATTCAAAATCTGTTTGAGTGACTTCCACTGAGTAGAAAAAAGCATTGTTTTAAAGACGGATTTAACGCTTAAGCAATTGAATTACTCCAAAACAAGAGCTTTCTATCAATATAGTCAGATAATGACCAAACCCAACAAGCTCTTTCCCTCTTATCATTTACAATGGACTCTTCTGGATAGAAATACATTTTTCTTGATATATGTAATTTAAAGTCTTAACACATACCAATAACAATAACGATAAAACTAGACCTATCATCAACCACTTTCATCAAGATAGGACAAAATGGTTTTGATGGGAGGGTTAGATATGCTAATGGTTGTTTACTCTCTTGTTTTAATTTTTCATTTATTTGGGTTTTCGTTTATCTAATAACATATTAGTTTGCAAGCTGAAACAAATGCAACCAACTCACCCTTTGATCCTTCCCTTCAACAATGTAAATGGGCATGCCCATCCTTGAATAATCAAATGTAATAGTCAAAGGACAATATTTATTTCAAATAAACAATTTCATGATTCCAATCGAATATTACATATTTAAATGCATATTTATGTTACTTTCTTTAAAAAATTTAATGACGTAACATCATTTATATTGTTAAATATAAGAAATAAAATCTTAACTGTGAAATACATTAGGTAATTAAGTGGTTTTTTTTAATTTTTTATTTTATTTTATAAAAGATTAGGTAATTAAGCATTTCACATTTGTTTGTCCCTATATAAAATTGCAATTAAAAACAATTATATGCAGTTGCACTATTCGAAAAGAGTCCATCATCAATTAGAACCATTGAAAAGGCATGATTTTTTTTATACTCAACTTAAATATATTTGGAATTGGATTGGAAGAGAATCTTTTTAGATTATCAAATTGTTTAAGATAGCTAGGAAGGTTCAAAATAAATATGATGATAAAGATGAAGTAACCGTTACTGTCAAGAGGAGGGAAGAGAGGAACAAAAGCGCCGGCCTATGAGTTATGATCTGTGCCTTTCAAAATTTTGCTTCACACCAAGGGAAACAAATCCCTCTCTTTGAGGTCAATTCCTTGAAAGATAAGACTAGTACTCTTCCTCAGATAAAGTCTGACATTCATAACCCTTTAAAACCCACTTCTTGGTTGTCATTTTTGTATTCCTCTATTAACTTTTAACAACCAAAGAAGAAACCAAAAGCAAAATGGTTAGCTATGAAGAACAAGTTGCATTTGAAGATGAGCTCTCTCTTTCTCATCCAGACCCTGTTGTGTTAGAGCTCAATCGTCTACAGAACCTACTCAAAGGTTTCTCTCTTCTTCTCAAACACACACATACACACTTTTTGTGTGTGTCTGCCTTGCATGACATTAATTAAACTTGTTAATATATATGTCCATTGCTACAGTGAGTTCAATAGGATCATTGAATTGTATGTTAAGTCTTTTGGTTACGTTTTTTTAGTTCAATGAAGGTGAATGTTCTCCTAGTGTTTAGAACTATATATTAAGGACCAGATTTGTGTTTTGAGTGATGCTATACAAGTTTCTTGTTTCCCCCATAAGTTTTTAGAGTTGAACTATGCAAATTACTCATTAATTCTTGCTATTCTCTTTGTATCTCTTTGAGTTCTTTTCATCATTTCCATCATTTTATTTTAAATTAAGTTGTACTTTTTGTTTCGCATATTTTTTAAGCACAATAAACCAATGAAAATAAATTACTCAACGAGTACTAATTGTAATTAGAGTCAAAAGTTTTTGTTTAGTGATATGGCAAATTGGCAATGATGTTATTTGCTCACCTGTTTTTGGCATATTTGCTAAGTCGTGACTCATGAAGTGACAGCATTAAGATGAATGAAAAAAGGGCGTTACCCAAGAGGGCCTACTAAGGCAAACAAAAGTAGCCTTGACAATCCTAGAGGTTGCTCTACACTGCTTTACAACTACCTTAATAAATAATAATGATAATTTTTAAACCTTTTGGAGGAGACTTTTGAACCATAAAACCCCAAAAAATTCTAGACCTTTTAACCCCAATCTCATACAACTGCAACAATGTTTCCATGAGCCATTATAGCCTAAAGTCATGTGTAGCATGTGACGCCTTAGATGAATATCAATGGTTTAATGGTTGACCACGAAGCTTATAGCAAGACATATAATGGTTGACCACTAATTTGCCTTCCTGTGTGTTCCATTTAAAGCAATGTTCCTTGGGTGATGTCCATGACTAATATTAATGCAATGAAGGCGATATTGTGATTTTTCTTTTTTAATATATTCCAGTTATGCACTCATAGAAAGTGCCCACATAATTGACCATGGTGATTTGTGTAATTGTGTAACATAATTGTCCATTTTTACTTACAGCCCTCTAATTAGTGACATGATTCCCATTACTTTTTGAGGTTATTTTCTTGTCAAATTGAGCTTGAAGTGGTGTATCATGTATGATTATCCTTTGTTCTCAACTATGCACTAAAATGTTTTTTTTTTTTTTAAAGCTTTACTCATTTCATTATAATGATTTTTGAATGTTCAGAGAAGGATAGGGAGTTAGGGGCTGCTCAAGGTGAAATCAAGGCTTTGAGAGCTACTGAAGCTTTGAAGGATAAGGCAGTAGAAGAGGTAATCAAGAATCATATGCAAACATTGTCACTCAGTTTCCACACATCTATGCACATTATCAGTACAGACATGTGAGTGATATGCTACAGATGTCAGTCTGTGCTATTGCTTCACATTTCAGGACCAAAATTTTGCAATACTAAGTACATTGGAAATTTTTTGTATTGTAGGAAGAAACTATTTTCTACAAATATTGAATACTAAAATTTTGTTTGCATTTCTTTCATTATTTTTTTTCCAGCTCAGAAATGAAGTTGATAAAATGGAAGAGAAACTCCGAGTCACTGAAAATCTTCTTGACCATAAGGTACATTTAGCTTGTACTAAAGATTTCTTGGAATTGTAGTGTTCTTAACTGTGAGGCTAAGCCTAAGATACCCCATTGTGTCAAAATCTGATGAAATGTAGAATCTTGAAATCAAGAAACTAACAAGTGAGAAGAAAGATGCATTGACTGCACAGTATGCTGCTGAAGCAACACTTAGAAGGGTGTATGCAAATCAAAAAGAGGATGATTCTCTTCCTATTGAGTCAATCATTGCTCCTTTTGAGGCTGAAATCAAGATGTACAAGAATGAGGTAGGAGATGAAATTTAAAAGGAAATTGCTCTTAGAAACCAATGCAATTTACAAACTTTGTTGATGGCTCACAATGCATACTTTTTTCCTCTACTCTTGGCCTTTTCAGATTGCAGCACTGCAGGAGGATAAGAAGGCATGGGAACGTCTCACTAAGTCAAAGGAATCAGCTCTGCTTGAAGCAGAGAGAATTTTGAGAAGTGCTCTAGAAAGGGCTTTAATAGTAGAGGAGGTTCAAAATCAAAACTATGAATTGAAGAGACAGATTGAGATTTGCCAGGCATGATTTTGCATCAGATGCTATTATGGTGATAAAGATAATGAAGTTTGAGTAAATAACCCAATTTATATATACCACATGCAGGAGGAGAACAGAATTCTCGAGAAAACCAATCGCCAAAAGGTTTTAGAGGTTGAAAAGCTCAGCCAAACCATTCAAGAACTTGAGGAGGCTATTTTAGCTGGTGGGGCTGCTGCTAATGCTATTCGTGACTATCAGCGGCAGATAGAAGAATTGCATGTATGTATCAAGGTTATATCTGGTGATTTCAAGTGTTCCACACAAATTTCTAACCATGGTATTGTCAAACTTCTCAGGAGGAAAAGAAGACACTGGAAAGGGAGCTAGCACGAGTCAAAGTTTCAGCAAACAGAGTTGCAACTGTGGTCGCTAATGAGTGGAAAGATGAAAATGACAAAGTAATGCCTGTCAAGCAATGGTTGGAAGAGAGAAGAATTGTGCAGGTATTTTCATTTCCCATAACATTACAGGAAGCTCAAATTTTCACACATTAATGTGGGATTGATTCTATAGTAATAATTTGCTAGCTAAATCTTTACAAGATTAAAGATATCAAGAAAAGAGATCATTGAAGTATAAACTAGAAAGGCCAATGTTAATGTCAGAACTCAAGTAAATGTACAGATGAAGCTATTTATTCCATTTGTATGTTCTGTATGATTAATTTTACCTTGAAAATGTAGGCAGAGATGCAGCGGTTGAGAGACAAACTAGCCATATCAGAGAGAACAGCTAAAGCAGAAGCACAACTTAAGGTGAACATATAACTTTCTATCTTCCTTTTGCTTTTGACCTCTTAAATCTGTAAAGTCTCTGTACTAATGTAAATTTACTTGCAGGATAAATTAAAGCTGAGACTTAAGATAATCGAGGAAGGTTTGAAGGATGTCTCAAGTTTCTCAGTCAATCCTAATAGATTCTGTAGGTCCCCAAAAACGGAGAAGTCGAGTAACATATTTGGCTTTTTAACAAGCAATGGTGGACTAAGAAAGAGGTCTACATCCCAGCCAAGGGCTTCTATAATCAGTGGAAGCACTCCCTTGCAACAACCCAATGTAGAAAATGAAACAGCCAATGCTACTGGAGAGCTAAAACAAGCAAATAGCTTGAAGAAGAAACATGCTTCTGGAGAAAATATGCTGAGAAAAAGTATATGGGCATCCAGAAGTAAAGTTGTGGATAGTGGTGAAAAGGAGAACACAGATATGAAGGCAAACACAAACATGCATATCAATAAGGCCAATAATGATGATACAACAGCCTCACCAGAAACCAAATTTAAAAGTGGCTGTGATGAAGATCCACAAAACAAAGGAAGTAATGAAGATGCGGTCTCAGGATTTCTGTATGACAGGCTTCAAAAGGAGGTCATCAACTTAAGGAAGCTTTGTGATGCGAAAGACGGTACTTTGAATACTAAAGATGAAGAAATAAAGGTAAAGTATAGGAAACTACTCTCTCTCTCTCTCTTAGAGTATTGATTGCATGAGGTAAAATTCCATGCAGATGCTCATGAAGAAAGTGGATGCACTGACAAAATCCATTGAAGTGGAGTCTAAGAAAATGAAGAGAGAAGCAGCAGCTAGAGAAAAGGAAGCCGCATCAGTGAAGGTGGATGATTATAGAAAGAATAGACATGCAAACTCATCTATAAGGTTTGTTCTATTTCAGAAAGCATCAACACTTCTCTCCTAATTTTTTTAAAACTTTTTCCTTTGTTTACTCAGCATTCATGGAACAACTATTGTTAATTTTAGCCTAATGCTTCAAAAGTCCTATATGATTTAATGATGACTTTTGCATTAACTTTGGCTGTCAATACTTAAACTTCTCGTGGTTTCCAATTTCTGCAGGGTAACAAAAGCATTGTGATTTGTGAAGATTCCCTACATTGGAGAAAGTTGAAATTACTGGGAAATCATTTGATTCATCAGCCACATTGTGTGATTTTTCAATGTAAATACACAAAAGAAGTTTAACTGATGATAGCTAGAAGAAATAAAGGTCTGATTGGAAGGGGTGAATTGAATTTGTGACATCCTAAGATGGTTTTGATTTGTATTTTCCTTTTCTTGAGATTGTGTAAATTGTATCCAATATGGTTTTGTGATCCATACTTGTGAATAGTAAGAAGGAAATGAATTTTCAACTGCTTTTTATGTAATTTTATTATTAATAAGTTACACAGACATAATGAGTTTTGAATCCATGACCTCAATCCTCTATCCACTCGTGTGAAAAAAAGGAAATGCCATTTGAGCCAAGACTCATTGGCAAAATTGTGCTGAATTTGAAACATTGTTGAAATGTGCAACTTTACGATGAATCTGGGAAATGAGAAATCAGTTGAACATGAATAAGAAATAGACAGACATTCAAGAAAATTATGTGAGCCTTAATAGGGAGTTTTGACAAGATGCTGAAGTTTCTAATATGAAGATATTATTTATCATCAAAACACTTTGGGAAACCCATTCCTTATAACAGAGTACATGACAGAAACCTTTTATTATACTAAAATGACAATTCCTATGGCTATTGTAACTAGATGGGCTGGAAGCAACAGGTACACAAATACAGCAAATTGTAACAGGGACTGAAAATTCTACATCTGGGACTGAAAATTTTCCCTATATTGCTAGAACAAGAAGAAGAAATACATAGAAAGGTTTGGGAATCCTGAGCTGCTGTTATCTTTCACCATTGTTTGACTGAGATATATACAATGTCAATATATACAAATTCCGTGGTGAAACGGTTACAGCACAACTGGTTGAAAAAAAGGGAAGAAAGATACCAGAAGCTGTCCTATCACTCAAAAACTATGCACCTCAGGAATGATAGCCAAGGATGGCTGCCATTTCCGATACCCCTCTCCTACTCGAAAGCCCCCCAAAGATCGGACAGAAATATATTCAGACTGGAACTTCTTTGTGCTTCTTAACAGTAAATCCAACTGTTTCTTAGTCACTACAATCTTTATTTTCCTTCTCTTGCAAGTTTCATGATCAGCCGTTTTTGAAGAAATTTGAGGGTAATGAGGCTGTGCTAGAAGTGGTACAAGGTAATAAACCTCCCCAGGTTCTAGCATGGTGTTGGGTGGCAATGGTGAATAAGGCTGGGCATGGTGTACTAGCTTAAAGTCATTGTAAGGACCAGAAGTGATCATCTCAACTGGTGTTGAAGCATTGAACTCTTTCTCTCCTCCATTAAAGATGAGAACTTTGATCTTCTTCTCTCGCGAATAGAGCAGTACATCCATGCAGTTTCCCATTATGCTTGTAATCAAATAAATTAGGATCATCAATTTATAGTTTGATTGGCATGACCAAATTTCAAGTTGGAGGCAGTTGGACGTGCAAGCCATCACTACCCCTTTATCAATTCAACTTTATCTATATTACCTTTCTTAATTGGCCAAGTCGGTGGGGATTTTCAAGTATGCCCCCATGACAAGCAGAGCCCAATATTTTGATAATATTGATGTCAACAAAGTCTAGTCTGTGGGTTTTTCATGACTTTCTCAAAGAACTTAATATTTATTCAAAAAAAAAAAAAAAATTTATTCAAATGTCAAAAGTCAACTTATTTTTTAAGTAGAATTTAGAGTTTTAAGCATTAAGAAAAATAGAAGTCAACGATTTTAGAGCCACAAAGGAAGTTGCTCTAGTTAAGCCACAGAGAGAAAAGGTGCTAGCTTAGGTTCATGCACCAAGGCCAATACCCCCTCCTGTGGTGTTACAATTATCTACAATATATAAAATCATCCAATTGACTGCAGAGTTTTGGTAAATCTGCCAAATATAATATACTATAACCGTGCATTGATTTCTCAATTTTTGTACAGATTTATTGTCTCCACACTCTGGGATTAGGAAGTGAAGGAAGGGATCAAGAATCTCATTGCCAAGCAAAAAATAGAAACCGTTTGTCCAGGTTATTCAGGAGTTTAATACCTCTTATAAAAGATCTGAATTTCCAATTCAAGATTTTACCAAGAAAAAATAGGATCACATACCTTACAAGATGTAAAACCAATCATACGAAATGTGCCAAATTGAATGTCTTTAAGCTGATTAAATCTTTTTAAGTTCTTCAACAATGTTTTGTTTTATCTTGCCAATAGCTTACAAGTATCACAATCTTGTGCTTGTTAAATACTCCCTCCCAATTATTCAATATATCATGTCAGTAAAATGTCGAAAAATGGTACAGGTCAAAGGATGTTTGACACATCTAGCATCAACAGACTGGAATTCAAAATCATAGCTTTTCAGCTGTGCATGGAAAACACACTGGCAAGGCAATAGTTGCTTCAGGTCTGAAATCACTAATTACCTTCCCCATCTTGGTCTTCATTTATTAAAACAACAGCTTCTATTTTCATTTTTTTCCTTTTTGCTTGACAAATACAAAACAATACTTTCCCAATTCCCATGTAGCTGTTCCTGAATTTATAATCATGGTCATATAGGATCTGGTAACATACTAACTGATCAAACTATCAAAGTACAACTATAACTGATGCACCCAACAATTCTTAAAACTTCATTAGCTCTACTACAAGAGATGAAAGTATAAATAGATTTCATTGTCTAATATTATTGATCAGAAATAAGATAAAAATAAAACAAAACAAAACAAACAAATAAAAAAGCATTTTAGAAGCAGCACATACCACTTCTAAGCAGTACATATCAATGAGAAGAGCAGTTCATGGAACACCTAAGTGGCAACTAATTCAGGCGACCGTCTAGACTCCAACCACGACTTGGCCGCGACCTTTGTAGTCAAAAACCAGCCAACCTTATCTGGAGCCTCATGGAATGGAGCATTGAGTTCCTTCAAATGTGACTCGAAAACAGCCGCTAATCCCTTATCTGAGTACTTGTGCTTCCCATGTCCGGTATTGATTCCAAGCAATGGAGGAAGCTCCTCCTCAGATTCCAATGCCTTGGACAAATCATTTATCCATACATGTAATGCAGTCAAAGCTGCCCCAAGAGACAGACCCTTTAGATATAGAGACCACTGGGTTGAAGACCTAGACTGTATATCTGTGTATATCTCAAGTGTAAGGCCCAGGTCTAGTAGCTCACATGCTCTCTGCAACAGATTTAGGTTGACACAGAGATCAATTAAGCAATTGCAATACGCCTTCCTTACATCGGCACCAATGGAATCAAAGAGTTCTGACGTTTCCCTTTTAAAATCTCCATCACTATCTTTCTCACCCACCAATAGTTTTACCACATGACCAAGCTTGGAATCAGCCTTCTCGACACAATCAGTTAGCTTACTAAGTTCTTCCTTTGGTGTTTGGGTCATGACATTCAGAAGACAACCCCAGAAGAGTTCATCTGGAGTAATGCCCAACTCCAAGAGTCGATGGAATGTCCTCACAACATCATCAGTACGCTGGGCTTTCCCATAGCATTGGATGAGTGATGTCAAAACAAAGATATTAGGCTCAAAACCTGCCTCCAACATCTCGTTCAATGTCACCTCGGCCTCTGAGACTTTTCCACTACAGGAATATATGGTAATCAAGGATGAAAATGACCAACTATCAGGGTTGCTAGTCCCAGAATTTTTCATATCTTCAAAAATCTCAACAGCTTCATCAACATAGCCAAGATCAGCACACATAGCCAAAAGGGTGTTGTAGAGAACTACATTCAACTCCAACCCCTTCTCCTTCATCTCTTTATACACACTAAGTGCATCGTCACCATATCGGGCTCTACCAAAGGCCCGTAAGAGAGATGCATATGTCCCGAAATTAGGCAAAAATCCATTTTTTGTCATCTCTTTGTAAATAATCTTTGCCTGCCAAGGCCTCTTAGCTCTTCCCATAGCATCCATTAAAGTGTTATATATAACCACATTAGGCTTCACACCAAGAGCTTTCATCTCTTCATAAACGTTCAAGCACCCATCAAAATTTCCTGACGTCCCATATATTTTAATCAATGTTGAGAATGTCACTGGATCAATGCGCCATTTTTGAGCTCTAGCTCGGTCATACAAACTCAAAGCCTTATCAACATTACCAGCCCGTCCATAGGCATCTATCATAGCTGAATAGGTAACGTCATCAGGAACACACCCATAACCGGGCATTTTCTCAAACCACTCCACAGCCCTACTAGGCAAAGAACACATCCTAGCACAAGTAATCATAGTCGAAAATGTAGCATTATCAGGTGTAACTCCTCTCCCAAGCATTTCATCAAACAGCTTCTCTGCTCTATCCAAATCCCTACTCTTTCTAAACACCTTCATTGTCACATTATACAGAATCACTTCCCTATGTAGTTTCAATCTCTTCTGAAAGTACCTAAGAGCAAGCAATGCAGTTTCTGGGTTCACCATATTATTAATAACAGTGACAGCATCTTGTTCTATAATTCTATCACCTAAACCCTTCAGAATTTCAACAACATCTTCCTCATTTGAACTACATGAATTCAAAGACTCAGCCACTTTCACAAGAAGAGCATACCTTGAATCATAAGAATTCCTGCGAAGCTGTGAAGCTCTTGGGCTTTTAGGATTGACCCAGATATAGTTTTTGGACGAAGACCCGGTTTTCCCATCTGGGTATTGTGAATCTTTGCCTTTTGAATGGTTTGCCTTCTGGGTTTCTTGTGGGATTGGGTCTTGTAGAGAAACATGGCTTATTTGAAGCGAAGTTTTTGTTTGAGGTTGGAAAGGACTGGGCTTGAAAGAGTAGGTGAAGGTGAAGCTTCTGATACCAAGTGTTCGTGGAGATGAAAAAGAGTTGCAGAGAGATTGAGAATCATGGAAGAGAGAGGAAGGTGAGGAGCAGAGATGGTAAGCCATTTCCCACTCTCTTTGCTTCTCTCTGTGTTTTGGAGAGGACGCCTTATCGTGAGGTTTATGAGAAATTTTTATTTACTATTTTAGCCTTTGCTTTATTTGTTGCTTAAACACCACAACTGTCATGACCCGAACCCAAGCCAAAGATTTAGGTACATGACTTGCCATATTTAACACTAAGCTTAGCTTAGTAGTAATAAAACAAGAGATTTAAACCTGTAACTTAGAAAAAACTAACAACCGAGAATGGAGTAAAGCAGAACTAGATATCCATAACATAACCAATCAAAAATATCATTTTAATATATTACATATTTCTATGTTGAACCATGTTGATAGCCTTCATATTCATATGAATATTTCTATCACCTTAGGAAAGAAAGTTGTGGCCAGTGAAGAATGAGGTTTGAGTTGATGAACAGGAGAAGGCCGCAATACATCTCCATCACCATTCTCCCCCAGGGCTGATGAATTAGGTTAAAGAAAATATGAGGCAACCTCATTAAAGAGAACATTCAGGGATACATCGAGTCTTAGCTGGGGTAGACTTGTCATTGGGCATGTAATTTTTTTTTTTTCTTTCTTTCTAATTTATATTCATCTTTTTGGAAATAATCATCCAAAAAAGCATTCTCACATTGTGAATTCCCTAATAAAATATTTTATTATAAAAAAAAAAAAAAAAAAAAAAAATCTTACCTAAGCTATGGACAAAATAATACTCTCTATTTAGATTTGTGGGTAAATGACACTTTGCCCATTAGATTTGTATAAATAACTAGGAATATTTTTAAAAAAAAAAAGTTGAATATTGCATTTAGAAAGTAATGGTGTGAGAGTGTAGAGAATTATTCGTTTAATATCATTTCGTCCATAGTTTTGGGGGAGTATTATTCCGTGAAAACATTAAGGGATGTTCGTGTAATTTATTAATTTTTTATACATGGTAACAAATAAACAAAATCAGAGGTCACAAATTACATCTAAGTCTGAAATAGTAACGCAAATGTGTCTTTATGTCTTCACTCGAGATAAATCCACATCCTAAATTCTTATTCTTCTTCATTTTAATACTAGTTGTATTATGCAACTACGAGATGATCCCTAAAGTAAAAAGATCCGTCCAAATGCGAGACGATCTAAAAACTTAGAGGACTCGTCCAACTACGAGACAACCCTTAGAGTAAAAAGATCCGTCCAAACGCAAAACGATCTAAAAACTTAGAAGACTCGTCCAATTACAAGACGATCCTTAAAGTAAAAAGATCAGTCCAAACGCGAGACGATCTAAAAACTTGGAGGACTCGTCCAATTACGAGATGATCCCTAAAGTAAAAAGATCTTCCAAATGCGAGACGATCTAAAAACTTGGAGGACTCGTCCAACTACGAGATGATCCCTAAAGTAAAAAGATCATCCAAGACGCGAGACGATCTAAAAACTTGGAGGACTCGTCCAACTACGAGATGATCTTTAAAGTAAGTAAAAAGATCCGTCCACACGTGAGACAATCTAAAAACTTAGAGGACTCGTCCAACCATGAGACGATCCCTAAAGTAAAAAGATCTGTCCAAACGAGAAATGATTTAAAAATTTAGAGGACTCGTCCAACTACGAGACGATCCCTACAATAAAAAGATTCGTCCAAACGCGAGACGATCTAAAAACTTAGAGGACTCGTCCAACTACAAGACGATCCCTAAAGTAAAAAGATCCGTCCAAATGGGAGACGATCTGAAAACTTAGAGAACTTATCTGAGCACGAGATGATCCCTAAAGTAAAAGACTCGCCCAAACGCGAGATGGTCCAAAAAACTTAGAGGACTCATCCAACTACAAGATGATCCTTAGAGTAAAAAGACTCGTCCAAACACAAGACGGTCCAAAAACTTAGAGGACTCGTCCGACTATGAGATAATACCTAAAGTAAAAAGATTTCGTCCAAACACGAGATGATCTGAAAACCTAGAGAACTCAACCGAGCACGAGATGATCCCTAAAGTAAAAAAAACTCGTCCAAACGCAAGACGATCCGAAAACTTAGAGGACTCGTCCAACAATAAAATTATCCCTAAAGAACAAAATGACTCGTCCAGAACGCGAGACAATCCTTCAAAAACAAAAGCGTCTCACTCTCCACCTAGGAGGCATTCATTCACCCAAAAACTATGCGCCTCATCTCATTTAGAGATACCTTGTCAAGAAAGCCAAATGTTTCAAAGTCCCTAATATGGCAAAGGGAACAACATACCCACCTATGCAAGGAAAATAAGGTCATTTCCAAAATACTCGTGGCACCTGACATTCTGAAGGCCCTCCAACCTAAAATGGATAAACGACCTCAGAATGAGGGGCTTCTGATGAGTATAGAAAAATGAGTCGTCCAGATACGACGTACCAAAGTATGTCTTAAATGGACGACCGTTACACACCCATAAGACTCCCTTAATTTCCTCACTAATGTGACTGTTACACACCCATAAACTCCCTTAAATATGATCGTTACGTCATTTATACCTGGCATTCATTAGGTAATATATGACTCTTAGCCTATATAAGGCTAACCAAGTCACCTTGAACCAAGGGACGCACAAAAACCTATTAGATTTCTCTCTTAATTTGGGAAATATAAAGATTCTTTGCTAACTTAAGCATCAGAGCCTCCCCTCTGGGGTCCACCCTGGCAGGGTCTTCGATTATGGTTTTCTTCTTTACAGGTGTCGACGACTCGAATTGGCTATACAACTGAAGATGAAAATTCACGCATCATCAATGAAAAAAATCATGTGAAAGACCAAATCCACAAATCCAGTCAAATTGAAGCACGAAAGCAACAAATATGCAAAGTCATACAAGTCATTATCAAAAACACAAACCCTGAAAAATTCAAGTACAATTTCAAACTTCTGGGAAGAACCTAACAAATATGCAAAATCATACAACTCATTATCAAAAGCACAACGGGGGCAGCACAGACAAGCAGACACTGTGGCTGCAACGGGGGCAACGGTGACAGCATCAAGAGCAGTAGTGACAACTGTGGCAGAGGGTGGAGTTGGTAATAGTGGAGCTTGGAGGGGAGTGCCGGTGGCAGCAGCCTGGGGGGGCGAGATTGGATTAAAATGAAAATACAGTTGAGCCGTTGCAATGTCCAAAACCATAATGCTGGTCTTCCTTTCGACTGAAGCATGGGACAAGGTTGTCTACATGGACATGACAAAAGGAACAAAGAGGTTCACTAGCAGTAACAAAGAAAATGAAGGTGTTACACACATATCCATTGATATCCAATTCTCAGTTCATGAAATGACTTAATGAAAAGATGATAAATCTAATAAAATAATTTGAATGAATTTCTGTTAACTAACAATTTTGAGAGCATTTTTTTTTTTTTTAAATAAGGAAGAGATCAGATTCTACTCAAGCAAGGAGTACCTCCTCATTGTCAAAGGCCTTACAGGTATTCTCATTACCAGAAGACTGAGATAGAGAAGATTGTAAAGGACTTGCTTGATTCTAGATGTGTGAGGCTGATCCAATCACCATTTGCTTCTCTTGTGTTTTGTTAGTGAGGAAAGCAGATGGTAGTTGGAGGATGTGTGTAGACTATAGGGGGCTGAAAAGGAGACTGTGAAGGACAAGTTTCCTATCCTAGTGGTGGATGAGTTGCTTGATGAGCGACAGGGTGCAGTGGTATTTTCTAAGCTTGACTTGAAGTCAAGCTACCATTAGATTAGGATGAGGGAGGAAGATATAGGGAATACAGCTTTCAAGACTCATAAGGACCATTATGAGTATTTGGTGATGCCTTTTGGCTTAACCAATGCTCATTCCACTTTTCAGTCCCTTATGAATGAGGTGTTCGGGCCACACTTGAGGAAGTTTGTTTTGGTTTTCTTTGATAACATCCTAGTCTATAGCAAGGGACTAGAGGAGCATGTAATTCACCTCAAGGCAGTTTTGCAAATCTTGGCATCTCATCAACTTTATGCCAAGATGAGCAAGTGTGTCTTTGCAACAAATGACACTTTTTTTTTTTTCTACAAAATTAATTATTCATTTATATTTTATAGGCAGTTTTTTTTTTTGATGGCCTAAGTTACCTATGGATGATGAAAGAATATGGGATATAGAGTTTTTGGAGTTGGATTTACAAAATTAATCGGATTTACAAAATTATTGAGAAAGATAGGATGGGAAGAAGCTTATGTTGGTAATGGTGACAGCATCAGGAGCATCGCCGTCAGCATCAAGAGCAATGCCGGCAGCGGCAACCTGGGGGGCCGGGGTTGGATTGAGGTGGAAATACAGCTGGGTCACTGCAATACCCAGAACCACAACTTCGGCCTTCCTTTCCGCTAAAGCTTGAGACAATGTTCTGTGCATTGACATTGCAAAAGGAAGAAAGAAATTCACCAGTTCTTCAATCTTGTTCATCAAGTCCTTAGTTTCATCAAGAACTCGCAAGGTTGCCTGAACTTCAGTGCTAGTGGTTTCCAAAAATTTGATCAAGGACTTTGTGAAATTAACAAGTCTTTCCATATCTGCAAGCAAGTAGTAACAAAGAAACAAACAAAACTAATGTATGAGATACAATTCTCAGTTCATCATAAATACTCATTACCTCTCCCTCTTCAATAACTACTCCAAATTCTCCCTCTATCTCTCTCGCTCATACACACAAACATGTTAGTCATGCACGTTTTCTTTTTCATCAAAAACCTTCATAACTTCCCAGCCAAACAGATCTAACATACTTCCACCAAATCTCTAAAATCCAAACTCTAAAATCCAAGTACTAATCTAGCAAAAGAACTTGATTAACTAGAACATATACATTATAAAAAGAGAAATTGACAAATAATTGGAATTTCAATAATAATTTTAATTTTAATAGCTTGGCACACAAACATGTCAGTCAGGTACGTTTTCCTTTTCATCAAAAACCTTCATACCTTCCCAGCCAAACAGATCTAACATACTTCCACCAAAAACTCTAAAATCCAAGTACTAATCTAACAAAAGAACTTGATTAACTAGAACATATACATTATAAAAAGAGAAATTGACAAATAATTGGAATTTCAATAATAATTATAATTTTAATAGCTAGGCACACAAACATGTCAGTCAGGTACTTTTTCATTTTCATCAAAAACCTTCCTAACTTCCCAGCCAAACAGATCTAACATACTTGCACCAAAAACTCTAAAATCCAAGTACTACTCTAACAAAAGAAATTGATTAACTAGAACATATACATTATAAAAAGAGAAATTCAATAATAATTATAATTTTAATAGCTTGGCACTTACACAAAATGGAAGAAAAAGAGAGACTAAATTGGAAAGGTTTCAGAACATACCTTCACGACCAGAAAAAGAAGACAATCAAAAAACGTGTAGTGTGTCTTGTAATGAGTCTGAATCGATATGAGAGGGAGTAGTGTGTCTTGTAATGAGTTTGAATCGAAATGAGAGGGAATAGTGTGTCTTGTAATGAGTTTAGAGTTTGTTATGGGAGAGCAAATTGAGTGGTCGAATAAGCGGGAAAGGAAAACAGTTACATGGAATAACAAAGGCAGTTTTGCAAATCTTGGCATCTCATCAACTTTATGCCAAGATGAGCAAGTGTGTCTTTGCAACAAATGACACTTTTTTCTTTTTACAAAATTAATTATTCATTTATATTTTATTGGCAGTTTTTTTTTTTTAAAGGAACAAAATTTTGTCTCTTTCATATTCAAAATTTTGTTTTACAAATTCGAGTCATGCGTCTAGGAATTGGTTGGAGACAAATTCATGTTCGCAACAAATGTGGGTCGGACACAGGAGAGACATCATCTCCTGAATCTCCAACTTCGATGAACTAGAAGTTGTTCTTGTACATTATAAAAAGAGAAATTCAATAATAATTATAATTTTAATAGCTTGGCACTTACACAAATGGAAGAAAAAGAGAACTAAATTGGAAAGGTTTCAGAACATACCTTCACGACCAGAAAAAGAAGACAATCAAAAAGCGTGTAGTGTGTCTTGTAATGAGTCTTAATCCAAAATGAGAGGGAGTAGTGTGTCTTGTAATGAGTTTGAATCGAAATGAGAGGGAATAGTGTGTCTTGTAATGAGTTTAGAGTTTGTTATGGGAGAGCAGATTGAGTGGTTGAATAAGCAGGAAAGGAAAACAGTTACACGGAATAACATATTGTTAATCACGCCTGACGCCACTTCAAAATAAAAATAAAAAAAGTATTGCTTTTATTTAAATTTGAACATTCATTAGTTTATAGTTTTATAAATTATATTTTTCCACCCTAATTTTCAATTTCCTTCCTAAACTTTTAATTGTAACAATTTACTCTCTAATTAGAGAGAATTGCATGTCCAGTACCTCCTTCATCAAAATTGAGGTTAAATTTTGTAGAAAACTCACATATGTGCAATAGTGCAAGGATAGTGAATGTATTTTTGGGGATGTATTTTTTCAATGAGAGTATTTTTGGGAATTTAATTTCAATGTGGTCTCATAAGTCAGATTTTCAACCAATTTAATTTCCACAATTTGCATTCGGATATGATCTACAAAATGATGATTATAAAGTATTGAGGGTTGTAAATTATATTTATCTAAACGTGTAAGAGAATTGGAGTTAGAAGTCAAGTTATATAGTCTTAAATCAAATTCTTGGAAAAGATTTGAACAAGAAGAATCGTCCAAAAATCAGGGTACCATACGTGAGGAGTCAGGAATGTCTTTTGATCGAGCTTTGCATTGGTTAATTTCTCCTAAATATAGGCTAAGTTCGTGTGAGAACCACGACCCGAGGGTCAAATGGGCCTCAAAATGTGACCCAACAGACAATGGATCAACCCTCTAGATTTGAAGGTTGATTGTACATGTAAATAGAGTTGCCACTTATTTTAATTATTTGGACAAAATAAGAAATTACACAATAACAATAATTCCTCTTTATTCATCTTTGAATTTGTACAATTGCCAATGAATTTGTAAAAAGAAAGAATTACATGTAAATGAGTTTCCTAGTTACAGTCTAGTAAAAGGAAAAACAATTTGTTTGTAAGGCACTTTATAATATGAACCGTCAATTCAAGATTTGGAAGCTTGGTTATAAGATGGGAATGTGTTAGCACCCCATATTACCTGACATACGTCGGTCTTCTAGATTAAGCTTGGCCAATATTCATATCATGTCAATATATCAAAATCATGTTTGCATCACATCAGATTTTAAGGTTCAAGTGGTTGTTAAGTTCATTGTATGTGAAAACTCATGTTAAAGTCATTTAAGCATGGTATTCAATGAAAACAAAACATTCAAAACAAGTATATAAGATTTAGTTTAGAATTTATACCTGCTTGCTTATATGGCTTGAAAAGATCACCTTAAGATTGCTTGTATAGCTTGAGAAGAATTGTTTGTATAGCTTTAAAAGACGCTTGTATGGCTTAGAGGTCAAAATTCAATTTTGGGAAATTTCGGGGTTGAAATGTAATTTTGGAAGTTTTGGGGTCAAATGTAAATTTGAGGAATTTTGTGGTCAAAATGTAATTTTGGGAGAATTTGGGGTTGAAATGTGATTTTAGGAAAGTTTGGGGTCAAAATATAATTTTGTGGAATTTTGGGGTTGAAATGTAATTTTGGAAGTTTGGGAGTGTTTTTGCAATTTATGTGAAGTGTGAACTGGTTAGGTTTTAGTTTTGGGAAATAGTTTACCTCCAATCCAGTTTGAAGGAATCATCCTCCAACCCACTACGTGGCAAATAAATAGACTATCCAAGCGTACTTTTAGGGGGTGTTTGGTTCACTTGATGTACCCGCGATCGTAATGACATTAGCGTAATGTTCCACATAACGGTGTTTGGTTCATTTATATATCCATAATGTAAGATTACAAGTAGATTCACATCATTCTAAATTGGTGTGATGTGATTACATCTTTACATTAAAGGAATCTTACATTCCACTCTCATGCGAATGTGACAATTTAAAAAAATAAAAAAAAAAAAAAACTAATAAATTGTAATTAGAAAATTGTCATTGGATAATGACTAAAATACCCTCAATTACCTTAAAATAACCAAAATACCTATAAAAATCACCAAAATACCTATTAAATCTCATAATTGATCAAAATATCAATAAAACCTCTAAAATGATCAATATACTCCCGAAATGTTTGAAAATGACCACAATACCCTTAAAACCTAAAAAAAGACCAATATACTCCAAAAATTACCAAAATAACCAAAATACCCCTAAAACCTAAAAAGAGACCAATATATACACACAAAAAAAAATGTCCAAAATGACCAAAATATCCTTGAAACCCTAAATATGAACAAAATACTCCTGATACCTCCAAAATGTACAAAAATGACCATAATACCCCCAAAACCTAAAAATGACTAAAATATCCCCCAAACCTAAAAAAATGACCAATATACACCAAAAACGTCCAAATGACTAGAATAACCCAAAAAATGACCAAAATACCCAAACTTAAAGAAATGACCAAAATAACCCCAAAAATGACTCAAATACTCTCGAACCTCCAAAACAACCAAAATACCCCTAGAAACCGATAATGACCAAAATATCCTCGGAACCTTCTAAAATGACCAATATACACCTGAAACGTCTAAAATGACCAGAATAACCCCAAAACCCCAAAAATAACCAAAATACCCCTAGAATCCTATAATGACCAAAATACCCTCGGAACCTCTAAAATGACCAATATACATCCAAAACGTCCAAAATGACCTGAATAACCTTGAAACCCCAAAAATGACCCAAAATTTCCGGAAAAGCTCCAAAATGACCAAAATACCCTTAGAACTCTATAATGACCAAAATATCCCCAGAACTCTAAAATAACCAAAATATTCGGGAATCACCAAAGTGACCAAAATACCCCTAAAATCCTTAAAATGAACAAAATACCCAGAAAACCATCAAAGTGACCAAAATATCTTGAAACCCCTAAAATGACCACAATGCCATTAGTGTAGAAAACCTAAAACTAATAACAATAGGGAAATATAAAAGAGATGGAAAGAGAGAGGAATGACGGCTAGGGTTTCACGTGGTTCAGCATAGTGTCTACGTCCACAGGATGTAACCCAATGAGCTATATCTTTATTAATATTCTCTTTGTGTACAATATATTTTTGGATGATTACAATGTGTTGTGAGATGTCTTATTTATAGATAGGACTACTAACACAACTATGATATTTAACCAATGTAGGATTCCTTAACAATTAGAACATCCAAAATAACAAAAATAAACCTGTCAAATTATCAAAATATCCCTAAAACCACCAAAATACCCAAAAATGACAAAAATGACCAAAATACTCTCGAAACCTCCAAAATGATCAAAATACACTTGAAACCACCAAAATACCTCTAGGGCAGAGTGTCAACTTATTTGGTCATTTTGGGGACAAAGTGTCATTTCTCGAAAATCGGGTATAAGTGTAATTTCGTCATACCTCAAGGGTGTCAATGTATACCATTTTTCCTTTTATTTTCCATCATCCACAAAATTAATACAAAAAAATTCAATATGCTTTTTATTTTGGGACAAAGCTATTCCAAATATACAACCACCTTAGTAAAACAATGAAAATTAAATATCCAACTCTAATTAAGCTAATACGGGACCAAAAAGGAAAATGATTCCCACAGTTATTTTGGACATTTTTTTTAGGTTCTAGGAGTATTATGGTCGTATTAATGGTTACGAGGGTATTTTGGTCATTTTAGAGGGTTTGGAGTTATTTTTTGTCATTTTGTAGGTTTCTAGAAGTATTTTGGTAATTTTTCGATTCCAAGGGTTTTTTTTTTGGTTATTTTAGAGGTTTTGAGGGTATTTTAATCATTTTAGGGGTTTTTTGGTGATTTAAAGGTTTCAGGGTTATTTTTGTCATTTGGAGGTTTCGATGGCATTTTAGTCATTTTCTAGGTTTTGGGGTTATTTTTGTCATTTTAGGATTCAGAGGGTATTTAAGTCATTTTATAAGTTTCAAAGTTATTTGGGTCTTTTTAGAGGTTTCAGTGTTATTTTGGTCATTTTAGGATTCTGAGGTTATGTAGTCATTTTTAGGGGTTTTAGGGATTTTTGGTCATTTTATAAGTTTCAAGGTTATTTTCGTCATTTTAGAGGTTTTAATGTTATTTTGGTCATTTTAGGATTCTGAGGGTATTTTGTCATTTTTAGGAGTTCTAGGGGTATTTTGATCATTTTAGAGGTTTTAAGACATTTTGGTCATTTTAGGATTTTAAGGGTATTTTGGTCATTATTAATGGTTTTAGGGATATTTTGGTTAGATGTTTCTGGGTTATTTTGGTCAATTTAGGATTCTTAGGGTATTTTAGTCATTTTTAGGGATTCTAAGGGTATTTTGGTCATTTTAGAAGTTTCAGGGTTATTTTGCTCATTTTAGAGGTTCCGGGTGTATTTTGGTGATTTTATTGGTTTTGGGGGGTATTTTGGTATTTTCAATAGTTTCAAGGATATTTTGGTTATTTTGGTGGTTTCAAGAATATTTTGATCATTTTTGTGATGTCAATGGTATTTTTGTTAGTTTTTAGTTTTTTAGATCATTTTAATCAATTTATAAATTTTTTTTTTTATTAATTTTGTGAATATTGTGAACCAACCAAACATAGGAATGATATATTAAGGGAATCTCATTAGAATATGACTAACAAACCAAACACCGTAATCTTATATTCTCATGATGTGATTCCATGGATCAAAGATTCAAGAAATCTAACATCATGTTGTAATATAACATCAAATGAACTAAAGTCCCCTTAGTCACGTGATCTTTTTAATAAGTCATGTGACTTTTTAAAATACACATGTGAATAATCTATTTACTTGCCACGTAGTGGGTTGAAGGAGGATTCCTCTAACCCGAGTTGGAGGTAAACTTTGTCCTTAATTTTTGGGCTTGGATTAAGTGTGAGTGGGAGTGTGAATGTGAGACTTTATTTATTTTGGGATTGGGCTTAATGAAATAGGTTTAAGTTGGGTCTGATTGGGTTAAATGAGGAGGCAACCTAGTAACCTGGTCCATCACTAAACTGGGTAAGGTTTCACTTAAAAACCGGGTCAGGTCAACCCAATTTATCTCTTTCTTTCTCCCTTTGGACAGCTGCCTCTTTCTTTCTCTCTCACGGCTCCGTCTCTAATCTCTCTCTATCACCGAAACCCTAAAGGCCACCATGGCCAAACCCAAGCACTCACCAGCACCGCATATCACTCACCGCCGCCGCTCATCTCTCTCTCTCTCTCTCTCTCTCTCTCAGCATTTCTCTTCTCTCTCCCTCTCAGCTGCTCTCTCCCTCTATTTCTCTCTCATGGTTTTTGAAAGGTGAGTTTAGGGTGGTGATGTTTCTAGGTGAACCCGTGTAGGGGTCGTGGGTTTTGTGTGAACCCGTGTGTGTGTAGGTGATGGTGTGGTGTGAACGGGTTTTGGTGTTTTGAATGGTGATGTTGTTGGTGGATTTTTATTAACCCATGTAGGTTGTGGGTTCTATGCAAACCTGTGTGTGGATGGTGGGTGATGGTGTAAAGGATGTATGTGTGTTTGTGATGTAGGTGTGTGTTTATGATGTAGGTGTGTGTTGTGACTGTGAGGAATTTGGTTCATGTGTGAGGCAAGCCGAGTGTGGGTTGGATTGTGTTGGCATCGATGTTTTGGGTTTTGTTTGAACCTTTGTGTGTATTGTGATGAACTCGTGTGTGAGTTGTATTAATGGGTGTTGTGTTTTTAGAATTGATGATGGAAGGGGTGATTGTTGTTGTTCTCTGTTGGTTTTAGTTGTTTGCTGAAAATGGGTCTCTTTGTATGTTGCATTGTATCTATGTAAATGCTTGTATTCGGGTAGTGGCTCAATTGTGAAGTTGTGAGATTCAAGGGTACGTGTGTGTGAGAGATTTTGTGAGCAGATAGGAATTATAGTGAATCTAAGTGTGCAAATTACCATTTTGTATTTCCTTGCTCATGCTTTGTTTTGTGTTGTCGTGGCTTTGTAGTTGTTGATGATCATAGTTGTATGCTCATGAAAGAAAACAAAAGAGAATAATGTTAATATCATCAATTAAAGAGAATAAAGTATGGTTGTATACATTGATTACCCTTAACGTTACCTGTTGCCCCCTTGTTTTATGACACTCTTTCCCTTTTGATATAAAATGAATTAGAGCCCTAAAACCTCTTTTTTGATATTATCAAATTGTTGAAATCTTGAATTTTCAAATTAATTTTCAGCTGATTTTAGATATTAACAGATAATTGATGATCTTCTTAAGTCCTTAAAACACTGAATGATTTAATTCAACCAATTCAAATGTTTTAATTAATTAATTAATCTAAAATTATCTAATTAACTTGTTTGGTTTATCCAATGTGCTAGAGTCCATGATAATTTAATACTTTGAGCCAATAAGATATTTACACCTTATTAATTAAAATTAATCCAATCAATGGACCAATCATAATTAATTTGGATTAATTCTTATGTGCCCAATGCTATTTAATTGTTTTGCACTTTATTCATTAAACTTCAACTGGCTATAATTTTCATATATGTGGTCTGATTTGAACACATAGCAAGTCATTTCAATCGTCTCAACTTAAAGATCTGTTTGATTGCTTTTAGTTGTCGATCAAACGGTCAAAAACACTGTTGGTTTAAAACCCTAATTTAGGCAAGTTGTGCACTTTCCATTTTTAGAATTTTAATTTGTGAAAACCCTAGTTTGTATTAGGTTTAGAATATAGGTAGCAAAATGGGGTGTCAACAGTCCGCTGTCACTTATTGCTTTCAATCTTGCTACTGAGAAATTTCAAGTCTTCGAGACGCCTGTTCAACCACAGATAAATAATAATTGGTTGACAATTAGAAAGAATCCTGATTATTGCCAACTTTTGGAAGTGTTGGGAGGACGACTCTGTTTTATTATCATTGATGATCCAAGGATTCTCATCATCCAGCGTTGTAGTATAATAATAATTATTATTATGTATGGATGATGAAAGAATATGGGATAAAGAGTTCTTGGAGTCTGATTTACAAAATTATTGAGAAAGATACCGTTGAAAGGATGGGAAGAAGCTTATGTTGGAGGAGCCAATAAAGGGTCTCTTGGAGAAGAAAGTCAAAGACCATATTAATCCGTCTAAGACAACAACTTGTATCATGAGCCTTCATCTGCTTGAGTTTGACCTTAACGATCGTAATGTGACTTGTTTTGGACTTGGTTTGAATACATTTGGTCTCCGCCTTGGTTTGGGTATCCTCTTATTAGGTAGTTGTTTGATAGATATCTTGAAGACTGCATAACTATCTTGAACTAGGTCAGCGAAGCGGTGGTTGTGATTTGGGAATGATAGATGAGAAATATGCATTTTTATTAATTGGTTCCTCTTTTTTAATATAATTCTTTGATTATGTAATTTTTGAGGATCATTTTGGTCTACACGTAAGTTGGTTCCTCTTTTCCAATATAATTCTTTGATTATGTAATTTTTCAGGGGACAAGGTTTGGTTACAAACGAATTTATAATTAGTTTGTTACAACCCACTACGTGGCAGTTTATAAAGACCATCCTACATGTATTATTTTTTTTAAAAAAAGTCACATGACTAATTAAATAGGTCAAGTGACTAAAGTACACGTGGATGATCTTATTAGCTACCACATAGTGGGTTGTAGTAAGTTGGCTACAAACCAGTTTATAACCAAACTCTGTCTTTTTTTAGGATCATTTTGTCTACATGTACTTAAAGTTGAAGAGGACTTTGAAGATTCATGGTGTGCTCCAGAGTTGTTTGTAGCTGAGATTTTGAAGATCCATGGTATGGTCTAGAGTCGTTTGTAGCTAAGATTTCTTTGGGAAGCTTGGAGGTAGCAGCACGATCCGAGTTCTATTTAGCATGGATTTAATATTGAATGAGACATAGATTTAATATTTATAAGTTTAATGAGTAATTTGATTTAATATTGAATGAGACATAGATTTAATATTTATAAGTTTAAGGGTAAATTGCACTTTCCCCCCTTTAACTATCACGTCCATCTCAATTTTCCCCTTTATCTATAAAACTGAGCAATGTCCCCCTTTATGTATTGAAAATATGCAAATAACCCCCATTGTCTAATTTTATGTTAAATTCCAACAAAATTAATGAAATATTTTTATGTATTTTGTCAATTTCTAGTCATAATATTCAAAACCTATCATTATATATTAATATACTATAAAAATATTCCATTATTTTGGCTTGGATTTAACATAAAATTAAACGGTGGGGGGCGATTGGCATATTTTCAATACATAAAGGGGGATATCGCTCGATTTTATAGATAACGGGGGGAATTGAGATAACCCAATAGATAAAGGAGGAAAAGTGCAATTTGCCCTAAGTTTAATGAGTAATTTGATTGAATGAGACTTATGAAAAAAAAATTGTTGTTCTTTACTTTAATTTGATTGAATTTTGTTTGTTTTTCAAGTTAGTTACATTTGTTTTGCAATACAAAAGACAGTGGTAGATTGTGTTAGTTCTATAACTCTGTTTTCTCAAAGCTCTAAAAACATTCTTTATGTATTGACCCAGGTCATTAGGGTTGTTATTAGTTAATAATTACTTTGAAAAAAAATCGTATATATATTTGCTTCTGAAAACTCTCCTTATGTTGGAGAAGCAATTTTGATTTCTCCAAAAACAAATCTAAATGAGATTTATAAATATCGAAATTATTGTTGTTAACCATATTGTTCGAATGTCCTTGACAAGAGAATATGACTACCAAGATGAATCAGGTGAGTCTAGACAATCAGTCATTTAATAATCAGTGACATGCTAAGGTTATTAATATATTAGTATTTAGCTGTTGTTGACTTGTTGGTCGTATCATAGAGGTAGATTTGTAATATTATTGTAGATTTGTAGAATTACTGCTGAAACTAAAGTGCTACAATATAAAATGTTTCATGAGATTGACTTGGTTGGAAAATAATGGTTTCTTTTTATTAGAAATGATATCACTTGCTTATTATTTATTTATTTATTTTGATGAAAAAAATCACTTGCTATTATTATAAATTAGTTAAAAAGATGATAAAATATGAGTTATCATGAATGAATATGTGCTTCAGGAGTTTTGGACCAATCAATTAACTGTTACTGGTATAGATGTGGCAAGAATAATAAGTTTCTATTTGCATCTTGCTTTATAAAGAAATATAAATTATTTATGATATTAACGATGCCAACATTGTTGGTGTTGATTTTGAAGCCCCCGTAGAAGTAGTTGATTACATGATATTAATTACATCATTGTTATGTTAGCTATGATATGTTATATGTTGTATTTATGTTTACACATAACCTAACATGATGTTTAACTTTTTGAATTGGAGGCATATATAGTTGAGACGAGATTCGAATTCAGACAGCCTATTATGATACGAAGATAAATTATCAATTATATTGAAAACTTAAAACCGTTAGAAAAATGATGAATTTAATCATTAGTCTAACAAGTAGAGCTATTTCTTGAAGTTAGGCCAACGGTGCTCTTAGTGGCCTAATAGAATAGTTCAACATACTTTTAAAGTTATCCAAGGGATCACGATCATGCCAAATAAGGGGGACCTGGTTATTTTGCAGCAAGATATATCACTTTCGTTAGGTGTTCGGGCAATTTATCCAGTCCCTTTCACAATGCAAAGAAAGTGAATTTCATAATTTCCATATTCCAAAAGGTAATTTTGTGTAGAAGTATAAAGAGTCACTTGGAATCAATCTATTAATTTTGAGTCAATAATTCATATAATTACGCCAGGATTTGTTTTTTTGGTTTGGAGTTGGTGGGTCAAAACCGGAGGTCCCCCAATTGAGGGAGAGCCAAAAGTGGCACTTGGCATATTCAAATTTGAGTCTGCAGCTCACCTATGGAGTCAAGAGTTTATTCATTTTGTTTGATGTAAAATTATATAATCCCACCATTTGATTTACTATTGTGATTTATTTAGTTTACATAAAATTAATTACTAGCACAATTTAAATCCATTTCTAAAAGTCAAATAAATCATCAATTCATTGTTTATTTAGAGACTAGAAAGTAAACTTGCAAAACGAACCACTTACAAACACAGAGATTGATTGTCCTCTCCGACATTATATTTTACAACCCATATAAATTAAGTTGAGGATGACATAGGCAGACTAGTAGAACACAATGATGCATGCATGCATGCAAAATTCCATTTACATGATTGAGCATTCCGTGGCACTTTCTTCATTGAAGTATTCAAATCGGCTCCAACTTTTGTAGCCATGCACCACCATAGCTATCACACACTGGCCCCCCACAAACCTGGTACACATGAATGTGGCCTACCAATACCATAATGGCATTGACCCACAGTCCCACACCATGATAAAACTCAAAATATGGGGGTAACCTACCACCAAAACCATAATGGCATGGACCGCCACTATTTCCCTTAGACCATAGCCCGCAACACACCCCTATTGGGTGAACCAGACAGCGAAGACCTGGTACAAGAACAACAACAGCCTCTGATTCGTATACTATATCAATAAACACTCTTAATATAATTAATGATTTACTTATATTCTTTTAATTGAAGTTTGACTCAAAAACCAGAAGGAAGTCTCCAAACTTATTCTCTCATGAGTAAGAGTTTAACTTAGTCATAGATGATCCTAACGTGAAGAACTAATTAAAATTTAGTTAAAACGGGAATCAAAAGTAGGAAAACATTGGAAAATTAAGGAAATAACTAAAAGTCTAACAGTTACCTGTATTATTTGAAAATTCAATACCACATTGAACAACCCTTTATCCTTATGAATCTTTTTATTAAACAACTAAAGAAAATACAAACCCAACCGAAACAATGTGACATAGGCATATAGGCAGCTAAAACAATTTCCCTTTACATGACTGTGCATCCGATGAGACTTTCTTCACAGAAGTATTCAGATTGGCTCACATAACAACTCCTATAGCCACCACCATAGCTATCATACACTGGCCTCCCATAACATGGGATTGGCCCAAGCATAAAATGATCACACTGACCCCCACAACGTCCCTCATAACATTCTCCACAAAACATCCCAAACACATTATAAATCTGTACAATTGGAACAGCTGGAGGAGGTGGAGGTGGAGGTGGAGGTGGAGGTGGAGATGGGGGTGGAGGTGGCGGTGGAGGTGGAGGTGGAGGTGGTGGTGGAGGTGGAGGTGGTTTTATTTCCTCAATGCACGTAATAGAACCACCTCCCTTGCAAATTATCTTTTGCTTAAGCTTTTCAGGACAGCAACATAGCACTGTGATTATCACCAAGTTTTCCTTCTCGTTGTACACCTGGTCTTGTATTTCTATTATTCACAAAAATCACCACCACGTAATAAGTTAATAACTCAAGAATTTTTTTGCTTTTTTCCAATGAAAATCTGATATCACCACCACGTAGATTAATTTTTAAATACAAGAAAAATTCATAATAATTAAGAATTTCATTTAAGTGGTACCAATCAATAGGGTCATCCTATAATACTCACCTATATGGTATACTCAATTGATACCACTTTTTTTGTGGGTATAAATACCATTCAATTGTGTGATTGATATGTGATGTTGGTACTACAATGTGATATTGGTACTATTGAATTTAAATAATTTAAATAAAAATGGTAATGGTAGGTACCATCATATGTGAGGTAGGTAGGTACCATAATATGTGACATTGGTATTATTAATGTGAGATTTTATCTATTAGAGGTACGGTATTCACATGGATACTATAGAATTACCCTTATATTGACTATTGTAAGATTTTTATAGTAAAATTATTAGCGTACATACATTCATACATAGAAAATAAAAAAAAATAATTAGAAAGAGAGACTCACCATGGAAATTAGAAAGCACTCTCTTGACTTTCTTGTAGCAGCGAAGGCATTGAAGGTCGACCTTGAGCACCATTGATGTTGTCTTTTCGGTATAAAAAAAAAATATGAAAATTGTAAAGATGAATCCATATTTAAGCCAAAAATGAATAGCAAAAGAGAAACAACTTCGAAAAAGCAAAAAGAGAAATTCGGAGATTTCCTCAGTCAGAAGAATCGGAAAACACAGTATTAGCTAGCTAGGTTCCTGACATAAAAAAATGTGAAAAATAAGGTAGAGCTCGGAGCCAAAAAGACAAAGTGACATTTGAGTCTTGACACAAAATATCCCCATACAAAAATAGAAGATCGGAAAGTTATCAAATATTCAATTCCTTTATAATATGATTGAAGCGGTCCAAATATTTCCTTCGAGTCACTAATTAGTACATTTAATCCCTTATTTTTCCTTATTCAAATTTTAGTTTGTTCTCATCTGTTTTGATGGTTTGGGTGGTTTCAACATGTTTAGCCTAGTATGAAGAAAAGTAGGATCTAACATAAATATAAAAATGGTTCGGCACTATGACCTATGTTCATGGTTAAAATACTTAAAAGTCTACATTATGACTATATTGATTGAACAATATTATAAGTGATTATTTCTATGTTTTTCAATAGAATGATATGCCCTTTATATAGGCTACATAGTTAGAATTATTCATTAAATCACACATGGATCAAGGAAACATGATTCATGTACTTGATTTATGCTCATTAAATCATACATCCATTGATTCATAGAATTATCATATCAATACCTTGATTCATCGTATTATCTTCAATATAGAATGCACATTCTCACTTCTTCTTCTTTTTTTTCTCTATTTTTTTTTTCTAATCTATATATACTGATTTCTATTTATATCTCCACTTCTAATTTCCATCTCTCTCACACAGAAAATATGTTTTCCTCATTGACAAATTAATTGAAATTTAGTGATATCTTATATATGTATGTATTAGAATTATTTATTTATTTATTTATTTTTATAATTTGAGAGTTACAACAAAGGGTAAGGGGAGTTTTGAACCCTAGTTCTCCATGTAAAGGAGAATATGTTATAGTTTATAAATTATATGTGACCGAGAAGTTAGATATGCCTATATGATGAATATATATATATATATATACACAAATAAGGTAGTAATATTGTAATAGAGATAATCACAAAACATTTTAATAGATGGATATTAAAATATATATTTTATCTCAATAGACAAATTAGAATGTTTATTAGAATGGAATTCACAACTTTAATTAATAAAAATTAAAAAGAGATATTGGTACAAAATTTCCAAACCTTTTCTGCCATGGCTAGCTAGCTGTGAGCTCAGATCGATCTCAAACTTAGACCAAAAGATTGAAGAGCACTGCTTGATTGAGAATTCACTAGCAGAGTTTGAAGAGGCCACAAGAGTAATGAGAGACCAAGAGGTCATATACAATGACAAACCATGTTACGTCAGCGTCATACGTCCAAAGCCAATGGCATGTTTGTAAATTAAAATTCACGCAATCATAAGACTGCCCTTTTTTTCCTTTTTCTTTTTCTAAAGTGTGGTTTGTGATGGAGAATAAGGAATGGCGATGAGGTGAATAGGGAATGGTGAGTCTCTCAATCTAATTTTTTTCTCTCTGTGTATGAATGTATGTACATATTGTTTATGCTTTTAAGTAGTTATTTAGTATGTGCATCAAAAACAGACAAAGACAAAAAAAAATTGGCAAATTTACAAATAATTTTACTATAAAAATCTTATAAATTGACGTGATAATAAATATTTAATTGATATCTTTTTCAAAACATCCCACGTGCTCCTGGTTCAAATTTGCCTCATGCATATCACGTCAGACAGGCTAGATATGTTGAAATTACTACCATGTGTCACTACCACATTTTATCATGTGGAAAATTGCCTAGTGGGTTTCATTTATTTGGCACCTAACCTAAATATAAATAGCCATGTAAGACAGTCACATCAGCACATGCAATGACATGTTACGATGTAAGTTGCCACATAATTCCACTTTATCTTGCTCCCTCTCACATAGACGTGGATCCCATATTGGTGGGGTTCACCCCATGTAAGAGGGGGTTGTATATAATTATTTTTCCTAATCATTTACATATAAGTTGCCATATGATTCCCGTTACATATAAGCATTTTTCCTAATGTAAACTATATGAATTGCTAATACACCAACGCGTTTACTATATCAATTAACACTCTTAATATAATTAATGATTTACTTATTATTCTTTTAATTGAAGTTTGACTCAAAAACCAAAAGGAAGTCTCCAAACTTATTCTCTCATGAGTAAGAGTTTAACTTAGTCATAGATGATCCTAACGTGGAGAACTAATTAAAATTTAGTTAAAACGGGAATCAAAAGTATGAGAACATTGGAAAAGGATATAACTAACAGAAACCTTTATTATTTGAAAATTCAATACCACGCAAATAAGACTAAAATGAGCAACCCATTTGTCCTCTCCCACGTTAAACAACCTTATCCTTAGCCTTAATATAATGGTTTAAAAAAAAAAAAAAAAAAAAAAAGATAATGGTTTATAATTTCTTTCATTGGTGGGTCTAAATCTAACACTTGTTACAAATGGGCTTGATCTTGTTCTATTCTAGGTTATTCTTCTTTACATCTATAAAAATTGGTGGACAATTCAATGTGTGGAAGGAGATTGTCATGGACAATAGCTACCGTCATACACACAGTTCAGGTCCACTACTTGAAACTCCAAGTTCAATTGTAATCCTGTAGATTGTCATGGACAATAAGGCCAGGAACATAGTGACATTTGTTTAGTTCGTGGATTAGGCCATTATCCAGGTCATTGATGACAACCCACTGATCTATACAATTAAATTCCTCAACTCCATATGTCAGGAGTTAAGGATAAGTTGACATCACTACCATGTGTCACTTCCACATTTTGCCACACTTGTCAAATTGCCATGTGTGGATTAATGACTAAATCAACTAATTAACACTCTTGATATGATTAATGACTTATTTATTATTCTTTTAATTAAAAGCATGATTCCAAAACCCACATGAGAGCCTCCAAACTTATTCTCTCATGAGTAGGACTTTAACCTAGTCAAAGATGACCCTAACGTGAAGAACTAATTAAAATTTAGTTAAAACAGGAATCAAAAGTTGGAGAACATTGGAAAAGGAATTAACAATCAGAAACTTTTAGTATTATTTAAAAAAATTCAATACCACACAAATAAGACTAAAATGAGAGACCATTAATTTGTCCTCTCCGACATTAAACAACCCTTATGAATCTTTTTAGGAAACAGCAACAGAAAATACAAAAGCCAACCGAAACAATGTGACATAGGCAACTAAAACAATCAATTTCTCTTTACATGATTGTGCATCCGGGGGAACTTTCTTCACAATAGTATTCAGATTGCCTGGCATAACAACTTCTATAGCCACCACCATAACTATCATACACTGGAGTCCCATAACATGGGAGTGGCCCAGGCCTACCATGACCATAATGGCATGGACCTCCACCACGACCCTCAGAGCATTCCTCACAACACGGCCCAAATCCACTTGGGTAAATCGGTACAGGAACCTTTGGTAGTGCTAATGGCCTACAATGACCACAATGACATGGAATTGGAACTGGAATTGGGTATGCCGGTACAGGAACCTTTGGTAGTGCTAATGGCCTACAATGACCACAATGACATGGAATTGGAACTGGAATTGGGTATGCCGGTACAGGAACCTTTGGTGGTGCTAATGGCCTACAATGACCACAATGACATGGAATTGGAATTGGGCATGCCGGTACAGTTGCAGGAACAGGAACAGGCTTTGGTGGCGGTTTTTTAGACTGATCATCAGGCTTATAAACTTTTTCTTTTGGGTTCTTCACAGGCTCAGGTTTTTGGGGCTTCACAGGCTCAGGTTTTTGGGGCTTCTCAGGCTCTTTGATCTCAATGCACGTAATAGTACCACCACCCTTGCAAATTATCTTTTGCTTAAGCTTTTCAGGACAGCAACATACCACTGTGATTATCACCAAGTTGTCTTTCTCCTTGAACACCTGGTCTTGTATTTCTATTGTTCACAAAAATCAACACCACATATATAATAACTCAAGTTTTGCAACCTAAAAACACAAATTAAACACGTAATTCATACATAGACATAGAGAAATTAGACTTAAGAAAGAGAGACCCACCAGGGAATTTACAAAGCACTTTTTTGACCTTCTTGTAGCAGCGACAGCATTGAAGGTCGGCCTTCAGCACCATCAATGTTTTCTTCTAGAAAAGCAAAAGTAACAATTTATAATAATTAAGCAAAAAGTGAAACTTGGAGGCTTTGCCGACCGAAGAAGAATCAGTATCAGGTTCTGACATGAATAATGAGTGTGTGTGGAAGAATGAAGTAGCCAAAAACACAAAGGGACACATTTGACACAAAATAACCCCACAAAAACTGGAATATGGAGAAAGTTATGAAATATTCAATTCCATGATAATCTGATCCAAATTGTCGAAACATGTTGTTCTAGTCACTAAACTAATACATTTAATCCCTTATTAATTCCACTTTGGTTCAAACTTTAGTTTGTTCCAATATGTTTGGACCGTTTCTGCCTGTTTCGACATGTTTCTTCAAGTATAGGTATTTCGGTCACTATTTATTCTCAATTTATTTTTCTAATATATATATATATATATTTCTAATCTTTACGAAATTCTATTTGTATCTTCACTTCTATTCTTCTCTCTCTTACAGAAATTGTATTTTTCTCATTGACAAATTAATTGGAAATAATTGAAATATAGTGCTATCTTTGTATAATGTATCATAGTTCAAGTTTCGTGTTATTATCTTTTTATGCAACGAAAGGTTTTAAAAATGTTTATTATTTTGTTTTAATGAATATGTTATAACTTATAAAAGTATATGCGATGAAATATTAGATATATCTATTTTGTATGATAATATATATAATATTATGTCAAAATAACAATAATTACAAAACAGTACACTGTCATATCTCAATATTAAAGATATTTCATCTTAATTGACAAATTAGAATGTTCAGTATTAGCACTGTCATATCTCAATATTAAAGATATTTCATCTTAATTGACAAATTAGAATGTTCAGTATTAGAATGGAAATTCAAAACTTTAATTAATAAAAAAAAAAAGATATTGATACAAAATTTACAAACCTTTTCTCCCATGGCTAGCTAGCTGTGAGTTCAGATCTCAAAATTAGACCAAAAGATTGAAGAGAACTGCTTGATTGAGAATTCAAGTAGAGTGTTGTGAAGAGGCCATCAGAGTGAGAGACCAAGAGGGTCATATATTATTCCAAAGTCCAAACCGCGTCGTCTTAGGAAGACCTCAGAGTCATACTTAATACTTTCAGAGCCAATGGGCTGTTTTGTACATTAAATTTCATGCAATCATTAAGACTTGCCCTACGTTATTTTATTTCAAAGTGTAGTTTGTGATGGCTGACATGTACTCTAATCAAGTATTCGCATGTGCTGGCCTTGATTGATCCACTTCACTTCCAATTTCCAAGTTATCAAGAACAAAATTATCTATATTTATATAATAATATAAATTAAAAGCTTTTAATTTTTTGATGATTTATCAGTTACCACATATGTTCACATTTTTACCACTCATTTTGATATATCTTATATTTATTTAATTTTTAGAATTACAAATAGTGTTAAATTAACTATATTACAACAAAGCTTTTATTTTTTTGTGTGTGGCTAGACTTATTGTATTATTCCATAAATATCTTGAGGAATTCATAAACCAGGAGCCCGAGAGTTGGTCACCTCAATCAGTTCAATTCCCATTCCTTCAAATTTCAATCCCTTGTTCATCGTATGAGAATTATTAGAATGACACAACTTTTGGTGGGTAATGAGTAATGAAAGCATGAAGGAATTCAGTTAAAAAAAAAAAATGAAGCATGAAGGGAAAAGTGTCAGGTGTGAGGGTCATTGATATGGTTTTATCCATTATTTCACATATATATGATAATTAAAGTGAATTTCATAACAAATTAGTAGAAAACTTTCTTCAAATGAAAAATACTTTTAATTTTGTAATGTATTTTAAATGGATGTAGTGGGTTTCAACTAATTAAGTTTATTGTCGTCGAATAAAGAAAGTTGGATTGAATCCCGCCTACACAAAAAAATAAACCTATAATTATCTCCATTTTAATAGTAAAAAGTAATCATTATAGAACAAATATCATGAATTTAAATCCTATCATTGAAAAAAAAAATGAAGGGGCCAAAGCCACGGAACTTGAATGGAAGAGGACTAGAAGGTGCAATATCCTCTATTATTGCTTTATTCTTAACTATTGCCCTCTTGATGTGATATATCTTTTGTCGTTCATTATAGTGGAGCCAAGACTACACTCCTGTGGAAGTATCCTTCCAAGTGCTATTATCATTTAAATCTAATTGAATATTTTATTTATTTATTTATTTTTATATAATGGGTGAAAATAAAAAAGCATATCTTATGAGTCCGCTCTATGAAGCCAGTGTAGGAGATATGGTCTTTATTTCCATTCATAGAGGGTATAGTGGTTTGCTTCAAGCCCCTGTTTCCATTCATTTTAATGGTACTAAAGTAGCCAGCTACCCTGTTTCCAACCTCTATATGCATATGTGATTGTGAATCTGGCTAGAGCTGTTTGTTTGTTTTCCCTCTTGTTTCCTTTGACGAGTGATGCAAAAGATATCTATAAAGACTTTTATTTTATTAAAGGAAGAAAGATAGCACGAAATTGTACTATTATAGTATTATTATAGGCTAATGGTGCTCCTCTTTGTGGTGGCTTTATATATAGAAAAGTTCTATCTATCACTTTAATTATGTAGAAGTTGGATAAAGGAATAATGCTCCAAAGGGGCTCATAATTAAAGCTTTTTTTTGCTAGATGGCACCAACATCATATTCCTTTTCACTCATACACACTTTAAGGTAGATGCACTCTTCAAACCACACATGTCGAACAATCACTAGAAACACTATCCACACTCTACCCCTAATAAAGGAGAAGGTATTAGGTGACATGTTGTATAAAATCCCCTCTTACATAGGCGTGGGTCCCATAATGGTGAGATTCACCCCCATGTAAGAGGGGATTTTATACAACCCGTTACATATAATCATTTTTCCTAGTGCAAACATTATGAATTGCTACTACGTGGGGGTTGTACATATAATCATTTTTCTTAATATTTTTCCTAATGCAAATATTAAGAGTGTATACACCAACGCGTTTACTATATCAATTAACACTCTTAATATGATTAATGGCTAGTCGCAAATCCGTGCTATGCACGAGAAAGTTACTAAATATGATATAATTAAAAGATATTGAGAAAGCCTTAAATCATTTAAAATAAACTATATATGTCAATACCCCACTAAAATAAACTCTATGAAATAAAAAGTTTGGATTGATTTTACCACTAACAGGTAAGTTAAACTCATAAATAAAAAGAAATAGATGTCTTGGTGTTTAGTAGAGTTTCAAGTTAATCAAGTTTCTCATGTTGTATATTTTTAAACTCTTAATATCAAGTAGTTAGTTAAACTCTAGTATGAAAGGGTAGAAATTAAACGCAATAAGCATTTAAAAAATTAATAATTATGTGTAAAATTGTGAAGGGTAAAAAAAAGTCAACAAAATTTCAATAAAAAAAAACTATATAGAATTGCTTTAGCAAAATCTGGCCCAAAGAAAGCGACTGAATAAACGAATAAAAAATAAAAATGGAAAAAATTCCAAAAATTTTCACCTATATGACAATAACTAAACAAAACTCCTCTCCAGCTACAAAACTTGAAGACTTATCTATACAAAAAAAAAAAAAAAAATGCGACATATCAGTTGCTCTTAAAATCCTTTTGTCAAACACCTAACATATATAGCAAAGAAAGATCTACAAGTGTAGAAATTGAGGGAAATAAACCATAACTAAGTTTTTAACTTACAGTAAACAAATTTAACACAAAATAAAAGAGAGAGAAAAAAAAGAGAGTAAATTATCACTTATGTCAAACATGGTTTCATTTCAAATACATCTAATAAAATTGAATAAAGATATTATCAATAATACAAATCAAAGAGAGATTGTGAAGTTGTGCATTGAATGATCTACATCTAAAAAAAGGTTTCGAAAGCACATAGATAAAATTATGTTAGTAAGGCTGTATAATTAATTAGTCTCAATAGGTGTTACATGGATTGGATGGTGAGAGGGGAAATGAGGTCGTGATTGAGGATGTTGTTGTGGTTTGAAACATTAGTCATAATTTGAGAGGGAAAGCATATAATTTTGTGACATCTTAAGTATATTATTGTTTATGCAATTTAATTTTACCACATCCTAAGCCAAAAGCTATTCCCTAGCTAGCCACTATTAACCACGTGGCAACAAAATGCAAAGCATGTTCCCTCTTTGTCCATCCATGGGTCAGCGAACTATTCACCACTCACAAATCCTTATCTTGCTATGTTGTTCAGTACTAATTTGATTTGAAAAAGGAAAATTAAAAAAAAGATGTTGTTCGGAAAATTGGGAAAAAAGAAAATTAAAATAGATCCTTGTAGCAAAGAGTTGGATTTATATTAGTTCTTCAAGCTAGAATGTATTATAATCTCATATGTTGTTTCTGCAACTACTGAAATTGAGAGATCATGACAAATGTCATCTACAACCAATCAAACAAATTCACCATTGGAATCTCTTCGTTTTCTCTAAATTCTTTATTCTCCTATAGTCTTTTGCTTCTATTTTTTTTTTTTTAAATGAAAATTATGGATCTTGACCACCAACAGATACAGTTGCAAAAGAGTTCATTTGAAGAATATATATATTTTTCCATATTCATATTCATGTGGTTGATTATCATAAATAGTTATGCAAGGCAGCAAGAAATATAATTGGAGAAAGATCATTAACTATCCATTTGCTTAACAGAGGCTCACCAAAATAGGAAGTAGCACAAAATTATTGAATTTGAACCATACAAAGACACTTGTATAAAGAGAGTTTGAAGATGAAAAAAGAGAATTGGGGACAAAATAATTGCAAAATAAGCTTTAAAAAATTAATAATGTTATGAAAAATTGCAAGGGCTCAAAAGCTTCAGGTTCAACTGAAATCTCATATAGCCTCCCTTGTATGACTTTTGCTCAACTTGAAATTCAGAAAACAGACAGCATTAGAGCATTTAATCATACAAAGATCATTGAACACTTAGAACATTACCGTCCAAAACAAAGTCAGAAAGTATTCAATATAAACCATCCCAAGATTAGGGTGTGAATGATATAAAAGATTAATAAACACATAAAATAGCATTATTCAAAATCAAATGTCAAGAAAGAAATACCAGATTATCGGCATGATCAAACAATAAAAACTTCAAACAAAAATAGAGGACATAAAAACTTTACTAAGCCTTTAATACTGATTTTGATTTCGCTAAAACATTTTGTCGAACACTTTGAGGGTGATGGAATTGTCCTCCCTTCGTAAAGGATATTGATTTTCATTCATTCTTCAAGCGTTACACTACCAAAACAAAGATTGAAAGGAGAACATAAGAGAGAGACTAGGTGAAACCATATCAAATCAGGATGGAAAGGATGATCGGGCCATTATACTTTTGCAATATTGCTTTATTTCGTATAATAAAACAAATGGAATCCTAATTCCAAAAAAATTCAAGAAGAGATGTAGTGGAAAGTCTGTTCATCATGAATGGCTGAAAACCCAAAATTGAAAATAGAAAATAATGAATAATAATAACAGTACAAAAAAGCCATATATGTTTGCTAGTTGATGGGCCTTGCCATGTTCCTTGCACTCATTTGAGTGCGTTTTGGCAGAAGGGCAGCCATAGGAGATGAAGGTCATACTGAGGAGTTATGTTTGGAGGAGAGAGAAAGAAGAAAAAGAAGAGAGAACTAAAGGGTCTGAACTCTTTGAGGAGTTATGTTTGGAGGAGAGAGAAAGAGTAGAGTGAGAGATTTAGTAATGGTTAGATCCAAAAATTGTAACCACCATATTAGCCAGGAGATGAGGAGTCGGGAGAAAGAGAGAAAAGAGAAAGGAAGGAAATAAAATTTAAAAGGGATGGAAATTGAGTGAGGGTTGTGGGAAGAGGAAATTTGATGTGGCAAACTCTGGGAGAAGGCTGAGGTTTCAGCTATTAGTTTATATAATAGATTTACTTATTATTCTTTTAATTAAAGTTTGACTCAAAAACCAGAAGGAAGTCTCCAAACTTATTCTCTCATGAGTAAGAGTTTAACTTAGTCATAGATGATCCTAACGTGAAGAACTAATTAAAATTTTGTTAAAACGGGAATCAAAAGTGTGAGAACATTGGAAAAGGATATAACTAACAGAAACCTTTATTATTTGAAAATTCAATACCACGCAAATAAGACTAAAATGAGCAACCCATTTGTCCTCTCCCACGTTAAACAACCTTATCCTTTATCATAGCTGTTGTTCTTTAGCCTTAATATAATGGTTTTTTTTTTTTTTTTTAAAAGATAATGGTTTATAATTTCTTTCATTGGTGGGTGTAAATCTAACACTTGTTACAAATGGGCTTGATCTGTCAAGAAAATAAAGGGAAGAGAATAATTTTTTATTTCTATTGACTTACTGAGTACAGTGATACATTCTTGTTTAAATAGATACAAGAGGCTAGACTAAGTATGGAAATAAACAAAGATAAGGAAATAAATATTTACAAATCAATTCCTAGAATTATGGTGATGATTCCATAGCTAATTTTGTGCAATTGAGAATGAGCAGATTTGATTGTGTTATGGCTGATTTTGTGCAATTTGGAATCCTGAGAATGAGCAATATTTGATTGTGTCAATACTCCCCCTCAAGTTGGCGCATGGAGATCCGTAATGCCCAACTTGCATAGGAAATGATGAAAAAGGTCTCGGCCTAAGGCTTTGGTGAAGATGTCCGCAAGTTGCTCATGGGATGACGTATGAACTGCAGTGAGGAGACCAGACCGGATCTTATCTCGAATAATGTGACAATCAATCTCAATGTGCTTGGTACGTTCATGGAACACAGGATTATGAGCAATGTGTAGAGCAGATTGATTATCACAATGTAGGCTGAAAGGTTCAGGATGAGAAATGCCAAAATCAGCAAGAAGTTGTTTTAACCAGGTGAGCTCGCAAGTAGTGACGGCCATGGCACGATATTCAGCTTCAGCGGAAGAGCGAGCAACTGTCGTTTGTTTCTTGGTGCGCCATGAAATAGGACTGGTGCCAAGCTGGATGAAATAACCGGTGGTGGAGCAGCGAGTAGTAGGACAGCTGGCCCAATCTGAATCAGTATAGGCAGTAACATGTAAAGTATTGGAAGAGGGAAAGAAAATGCCTTGGCCTGGGCTGCCTTTGATGTATCGAAGAACACGAGTGGCGGCTTGCATGTGCGGAAGGCGAGGAGCATGCATAAACTGACTGAGGATGTTCACTGCAAAGACAATATCAGGACGAGTGATGGTCAGGTAGATGAGGCGTCCCACAAGTCGCCGATAGGTACTAGGGTCAGAGAGAAGAGCGCCATCTTGATTTGTGAGCTTCAAGTTTTGTTCCATGGGGAAGGAAGCGGTCCGGGCGCCAAGTTGACCACTGTCATTCAGAATATCAAGAGCATATTTTCGTTGATTAAGGAAGATACCTTTTGGTGAACGAGCAACTTCAAGACCCAAAAAATATTTGAGAGGGCCGAGATCCTTGGTTTTGAAATTGGTAGAGAGAGCATGTTTGAACGTCTCAATTTGGGAAAGATCATTGCCAGCAACTAGAATGTCATCAACGTAGACAAGTACAATGGTGATACTCGAGGTGCTGACCAAAGTAAATAAAGAGTGATCTGCTTGAGATTGAGTAAAACCTGCATCAAGAAGCACAGTGGTTAGTTTAAAAAACCAGTTGCGGGATGCTTGTTTGAGGCCGTAAAGGGATTTGCGGAGGCGGCAGACACGAGTCTCCCCCTTAGGGCAATATCCAGGAGGTGGTGTCATGTATACTTCTTCATCAAGATCACCATGTAAGAAGGCGTTGTTGACATCAAGTTGGTGAATGATCCATTGCTGAGCGGCGGCTACAGCGAGCAAGCACCTAACAGTAGTCATTTTGGCAACAGGGGCAAAAGTCTCATGGTAATCAAGGCCTCATTTGAGTATAGCCTTTGGCGACCATCAAGCTTTATACCTTTCAATGGAACCATCTGCATTGAGCTTTGGTTTTAAAGACCCATTTGCAACCAATGGGCTTTTTTCCAGAGGGGGAGGTTCAAGTGTCCAGGTGGAATTGGCTTCAAGAGCACGGAGCTCAGAATTGCTTCAAGCATGGCGAAGGCCAATGGGAATGGGAATGTAAAAAACGAAGAGGAGATAGCAGAGAAGGTTCAACAGAAGTGAGCATGTAAAGGTAAGATGAAAGGTGAGAAATATGAATATGAAAGAAAAGCAGATAAAGGGTGAGCAGTACCTGAGGTTGATGTAGTGAGTGATGATGCCGTGGGCCCTGCATGTAAAGTCGGACAAACATAATCCTGGAGGTAATTTGGGCGAGAAGTGGTGCGACGAGGACAGAGAGAAGTAGAGGGAGGAGGAGGGGAGTCTGTGGTGGTAGTAGGAGGAGGGGATGGGGTTGGGGGACTTGGTTCGGGAACGGGTAGGGGAAGAATGGGAATGGAGGGATGGGAAATATCTG
The DNA here is from genome assembly GCA_907173295.1 of Fagus sylvatica. Lineage (NCBI taxonomy): Eukaryota > Viridiplantae > Streptophyta > Magnoliopsida > Fagales > Fagaceae > Fagus > Fagus sylvatica. Next base: position 40,241,356 of record OU015767.1, read on the forward strand.
GGAGATCTTGAAAGGGAAATATGTCTTCATGGAAGGTGACATCTCGAGAAAAGAAGATTTTGTGTGTGTCGAGGTTATAGAGTTTATATGCTTTGTGGTTGCTGGGGTAGCCAAGAAATAGGCATTTGGAGGCACGGGGAGAGAATTTATCTCGATGAGCATGGAGGGTTTGTGCGTAGCATAGGCAACCGAATACACGAAGGTGATTGTAATTGGGAATGGTATTGAAGAGAAGTTCAAAAGGAGATTTATTGTGAAGAATGAGACTAGGTGTACGATTAATGAGATATGCCGCAGTGAGTACACATTCTCCCCAAAATTTTAGAGGTAAGTGTGCTTGGAAGCGAAGACTGCGAGCAATATTCAGAAGGTGCCTGTGCTTGCGCTCCGCAACACCATTTTGTTGCGGAGTTTCAACGCAGGTATGTTCATGAATAATGCCGTGATTTTGAAAAAAAGATTGCAATTTTGTTTCAAGAAATTCTTGTCCATTATCAGTGCGAATTTTTTTTATCATGGTATTGAACTGAGTTTGAACAAGGGCAAAAAAATGGAGCAGATTTGTGTGTGTGTGTGCCTCTGATTTGTAACGCATAAGATAAATCCAAGTGGTGCGGGAAAAATCATCGACTATAGTGAGAAAATAATGAGAACCACAAATGGAAGAAGTATGATAGCCACCCCAAATGTCACAAAATATTCTATTGAAAGCACAAGAACTTTTATTATCATTAGAAGAAAAAGGCAAACGTGTGTGTTTAGAACGAGCACAAACATCACAATTCGAAAGAACATGCGAATTATTAAATAATTGAGGAATGGAAAGACGGGAAGGATGACCTAGGCGACGATGCCATAAGTCTTTATTAGCAGTGGTTTGTATGGAGAGAGCCAGAACATTGTTGGGCCGATACACATAAAGCCCATTGCATAAATCACCCACTCCAATCAGCCTCGTCGACTGTGGGTCCTGAAACAAAAAATTTTTAGAGGAAAAAGAAACAATGCAATTGGTGTTAGAGGTAAACTGAGAGACAGATAAGAGATTAAAATAAAAATCAGGGATATAATAGACATTATAAAGGGTGAGTGTGGGGGATAAAATGCAATGGCCGATACCCATAATGGAGAGGGTATGGCCATTCGGTAATGTGACGGAGAGAGAAGAGGGTGGGGGTTTTAGTGCAGAAAAACGACGGGGATCGTGGCACATGTGGGCGCTAGCGCCGCTGTCCACGACCCAGTCGTGGTGGTGGTCGAAGGAAGAGGAGGAAGAGCTGACATTACCGACGAAGTTGGAGCAGATGGGTGTCGGGTTGAGCAGATCCAGGAGTTTTTGGTAGAGATCCGGTGTCAGTCCTGGTACCGGTGAGGAATCGGTGGGGAAAGAGACTTGATTGGCCACCGGAGTCAAGCTGGACGGTGGTTTGCCGAGGAGAGAAGGAAGCGGCTTGGAGCGTGGGTCACGGCCAGATGGGTACCCAATGATCTGCCAGCAACGGTCACGGGTGTGACCCGTTTTGCCACACTCAGTGCAACAGAGATGGCTACGGGTGGTGCTGGAGTTGGCTGCTGCGAAGGCCATGGATTCCGTCGGCAGTGGACGGATGTGCAGGAGACGCTGCTGCTCTTCCTGAAACAAAATAGAAAAAACTTTTGTGATGGGAGGAAGGGGTTCCATGGCTAGGATTTGGGTTCTGAGTTGGGCAAAGGAATCGTTGAGGCCAAGAAGGAACTGGAAGACACGTTCATCGTCTGCTTGTTTTTGCAAATCTTTGAGGTCAGTGGTGTTTTGAAGGTGGCTTAGTTCGTCCCATATTTGTTTGATTTGGTTGTAGTATTCATGAATAGAGGTGGTGTTTTGGTGCAGGGAGGAAAGCTCACGTTTGAGGTGATAGAGACGGGCATTATTCCCGTGGCTGAAACGAGATTGAAGGTCAATCCAAACCTCTCGTGGATTGGTGTGGTATTCAAGAGAGTTGGCTAGAGATGGACTGATGGAGTTTAAAATCCAGGTAAGGACCATATCCTTGGTTTGGTTCCATTGTTTATATTCTGGAGAGGTTGAATCTGGGGTGGGGAGAGAGCCATCAACAAAACTGAGTTTGTTCTTGGCATTGAGTGCTCGAGTCATGGCCTTTTGCCATTTGGGAAAATTGTCTCCTGTGAGGAGGCCAGAGACAAGGACTAGACTAGGGGAGTCAGAGGGGTGGAGGATATATGGAGAGGAAACAGTGGAGGTTGAAGAGGAAGATGAAGAAGCCATGGAGGTCTGGGTTAGGGATCAGTGTTAGGCTCTGATACCATGTCAAGAAAATAAAGGGAAGAGAATAATTTTTTATTTCTATTGACTTACTGAGTACAGTGATACATTCTTGTTTAAATAGATACAAGAGGCTAGACTAAGTATGGAAATAAACAAAGATAAGGAAATAAATATTTACAAATCAATTCCTAGAATTATGGTGATGATTCCATAGCTAATTTTGTGCAATTGAGAATGAGCAGATTTGATTGTGTTATGGCTGATTTTGTGCAATTTGGAATCCTGAGAATGAGCAATATTTGATTGTGTCAATAATCTTGTTCTATTCTTGTTTATTGTTCTTTACATCTATAAAAATTGGTGGGCGATTCAATGTGTGGAAGGAGATTGTCAGGGATAATAGCTACCGTCATACACACTGACACAGTTCAGGTCCACTACTTGAAACTCCAAGTTCAATTGTAATCCTGTAGATTGTCATGGACAATAAGGCCAGGAACATAGTGACATTTGTTTAGTTCGTGGATTAGGCCATTATCCAGGTCATTGATGACAACCCACTGATCTATACAATTAAATTCCTCAACTCCATATGTCAGGAGTTAAGGATAAGTTGACATCACTACCATGTGTCACTTCCACATTTTGCCACACTTGTCAAATTGCCATGTGTGGATTAATGACTAAATCAACTAATTAACACTCTTGATATGATTAATGACTTATTTATTATTCTTTTAATTAAAAGCATGATTCCAAAACCCACATGAGAGCCTCCAAACTTATTATCTCACGAGTAGGACTTTAACCTTGTCATAGATGACCCTTACGTGAAGTCGTGAAGAACTAATTAAAATTTAGTTAAAACAGGAATCATGTTGTAAAATAAAAGATATAGCAAGAGAATTGAAGAAGAGAAACTCTTTTCCGAATTTTTTTTATAAGGTGATCATCCACTTTTAGAGAGAATTCTCTTATGAAATTCAAGGATTTCTTATATTTCTTACATAACTGAAACCACATATATATAAAGATTCAAGTTGATACTATTCACATGGTACTGTGCGTCTAACAGTACTTTTAATAATTCACGTGTTGACAAGCTGAATTATTCAGCTTGCCGACACAATAATTCAATCCACCTAACATTGCATTCAGATGTAATGTTTCTGAATATTTTATATATAACACTCTCCCTTGGATGACCACTCACAAAGAATAAGCCTCGTTAAAACCTTGTCAAGGAAAAACCTAGTGGGATAAAAACCAGTAGCGAAGGAAAAAGAGTACAATATTCTTGTGAACTTTTAAGTACCTTTGGATTGCCTCATTAAAACCTTGCAAAGGAAAACCCAGTGGGAAAAACCTTAGCGTAGAAAAAAAAGTACAATCAGCACATATCTTTCAGAGTATTTAATCCTCCTCATGAGTACATAAATCTTTAATTGTCAATGAAAAAGGTTCTTATGTCGACGCATACCAATATTATGAACAATCTTCTGGAATGTCTGAGTTGTCTAAGTTGTCACTTGATCGTATCTGCTTGACATCAATATCACCGCTCTTCTGGAGCTTATGTGTATAAAAGAATTTTTGGTGAAATGTGTTTGATTCATGAATTGTTATATCTTTGTTCGCTTGATAAATTTTCATGCAATAACAGAGTTGTCATAAGTGAGTAGTATTCTGTTTTCTGATCATCCTTTGGTCTAGATCAGTAAGATATCATGTGTCTGCATTTCTCATTAACTGTGAATTTGATTAAGTGTAATTTGCAAAATACACTATAGTATCAATTGCACTAATGTATGGTACTTCAAGATCATAAATCTCTTTATACTCTTCTTGAGGGCGAAAATGGTCATTCTTAACATCAAGTGACCAATAAACTATTGGAGTAATCAAAGGATAAGTTTTATTCATATGGAAGTGTTTCAGGACTTCCTCTGTGTATCTTGACTGGTGAACAAGAATTCCATTTGGAAAGTGTTCAACTTGCAAGTCAAGAGAAAATTATATTTTACCGAGATCTTTCATCTCGAATTCATTCTTTATATGATTGGCAGTTTTTGTGAACTCTTCAAGAGTTTCCATAATATATACCGTAATAGTAGCAAATCGGATTCTCTTTCTTTAACACATGGACAAGTATGGATTCTTCTTAAATCCTTTTTAAAAATATTTGCTAAGACAATTGTACCATATGCACCCAGATTGCTTTAAACCATATTAGAATTTTTGTTACTTAGTATAGTATATCCTTTAGGGATTATATGCTTCAAGCATTTCATATTCTTTAGGGATTTTAAATTGTATGCTTCATGCATTCCATATCCTTCAAGGATTTTTAAATTATATGCTTCAAGCATTCTATATCCTTTAAGGATTTTTAAATTATATGCTTCAAGAATCTTTGTTACTTGGTAGGAAATATCCTTCAGGGATGTTCAATAATTCATATAGATATGCGCATATCCAATCTACCAAGTTAATCAAAATTCTGAATGAAATTGTATCCATTACAAGAGCATATATTTCTTTATAATTATACTAGATTTTTGCAGGAAACCTTATTACATAAGTCATACTTTGTACTTCATAAGTTCATAGTACAAATACCCACATGAATTTAAACAAGCCTTACACCTTTAGGTGTATGGACTACAGGTCCAAATATTTCATATTTTACTCATGAGTTTAGCTCTATTTGAATTCCACATTGGCCAATCATTTCTACGTTGATACTTTCGACGATTTGTGGTTCAAATTCACCATTATTACTTCGGGTAATGTTAAGAACAAATATATTGTCGACAACAAATTTATTTCTATCCATATTTCTCCTTTATATTATATCGAGATCTTGAAATTTCAAGTACCGTTTTTCTCTTCAAAAGATTCCACTTTAGGGGATAACTTTTCAGGAGTTTCCTCTTTTGGAGGTTTATTTTCAGGAGATATTGTGTACAATTTTGGATTGAGTAATTATATTATTGCCTGTTTCATGGGTATAGCCTCTTCATGGGCTACGACTTTTTTTTCTTTTACAAAACTATCTTATCTAATACCTTACAAATAAATAATTCTTACAGTTCACATTGATTTATGTAAGGATCAAAAGAAGATAGTTTTGTCATACTTTTGGCAACAAATTTGCCCCCCTAATGGTGGGAAGACTATTTCTTGTCATGCTTCTGGCAACAAATTTTCTTCTCCTAATGATGGGAAGACTATTTCAAAATTATCATGATTGTATATAATGAAATTCATATCAAAATATAATCAACCAAGTGCATAAATTCGAAGCATGTGAACACATTATCAATATACAATCATTACCATTATTTCAACAAGGAAATTAGATCAATTTGAGATATGATGTTCCTTGCCGTGGTCCTTAAATGTTGATGATTTAAACAATTCGGGAAGGATATGGGTGGATACCCATATAAGAGGTACTCTCTCTCTTCTGTTATACAAAGTTGCAGGAGTATCAAGAGTGTATGACAAGGATTTTTCCAATAATTTGGATGAGGAAGATATATTAAGAGTGTATACCAAAGATCTTCCCATCTACCTGGTGTATGAGAGAGGTGCTTCAACCAAGAAGCATGATTAAGAATAATCTTGCTTTGTGGAAACTTGATCAATAATAATCTTGCTTCTATTTGAGAAGATTAAGTTTTTGATTTTATGAATCTTTTTATGACGCTGCATCCTTTTAGAGTTTAATCTGAAGAATTGATGAGAGAGAAATATCTTAGAGGTGCCATATGCAATGGAAAAGAGAAGCGAATTTATAGAAAAGACATGCGAGTGAATGAGCAGTTCAGATTGTGCTATGTGTCACGCGGGTGAATGAACAGTTCAGATTTAATCAATTTATTGCGCTACGTGTCTGGCTTATCCACTCTCACACGCCAAAGACACCGATAATTCAGGATTTGATATCTGCTTTTTCAAAAAGACGATCTTGTCGATGCATCGAGACTTGAATCAGTGATTTTTCCATATAAGTTAAAACTCGAATCTTAACAAAGGTGTCTCAGGAGTCGGATGACAGAGAATCGCACAGGCTTTCCTCGGGAGTTGGATGACATCTTAATCACACTGAGAAATTCTGAAATTTATTTAACGCTTTCTGGTTTTCGCTTAACTTCATCATTTTCAAGCTTTTAACTTAATCTCCCATTAGTTTTTCTAAGATAACTTCTTTTTCTTCTCTAAACACCCAAGAAGCAATTAATTTGAATGTTGCACCTAGTGCAATGCCAGAAGTCTAGCGTCCTTACTTCCTTTCCCCAAATGGCCCTGTCACGGTAACTGATTTCCGTGATGCTAAATGGTGTAACTACAACTGCAAGTAACTACGGGTCTCCTCATTCCGGAGGATGGAAGAATATTGGCTGAGAGGATAGATCCTTCAAACCATTAATGACTCAACGGCACTCACTATTCAGTGTGTTGCCTTTGTTTCTAACATGGGACGATGTCTACATGTTAGAAATCATGAAGTTCGAGCGCTGCGCTCCCAAGTCACCATTCTGCAGCGGTTGCTCAAAGACAACAAGAAGAAAATAGGGGAGCTTAAAGAGGAAAATAAAATACTGAAGAAACTCGTGGATTCTTATACTAATGATTTAGTAGCACGGTCCACAGAACAGAGTAAGACCACAACCGAGCTTCAAAAACAATATGAGAGGCTACTGGTTGAGGTGAAACAATTGGCTTCTCGCCCATTTCCCTAAGAAAAATGTAGTGACCTCTTTTTCTAATAAAATCATGTTTGTTAATGATAAGCTTATTTCACCTTTCATGCATGAACATACACACATACATATATATAACTGGGCATACAATCTAGTGTTTAAATGGATAAACATAAAATCTTTCCCCAAGAGAATTAATTTAATCGGATTACTTTACTCATACCGAGTTCTCTATGAAATGTATATGAATGATTCTCTTGGAGAAGTTTCATGACTATGTCAGCCCATTGATGTACTTAACAAACTTAAGTACAACATGCCCATCTTTTGCACATGATCCTTAAGAAGATGGTATTAAATCTCAATATATGCAATTTAATGAGATTCTTTAAACAAAACAAAATGTAATAATATGATCAAGAAGAATATATTAACTGGTATGGATATTCAACCAACAATTAAATTATTAATTATCCATTTGTATCCTAGAAGAAATCAAATGAGTGATATCCATTTTATTTAGGATATCAAAATAACTCATGTGATCTTCTGGATCAACAAAATTTATTGTTAATAATTTCACTTCAGGTGGTAAGGTGTAATATTCCTTTTTGAGAGAATATTTGAGTATATCCTTCTTGATTTTATTCATACCACTTCTATGTCCATGACCCTTATTTTCTTTAATTATCAAATGAGGTTTCATTCACTTCAGGGAATAGTATATAACTGGTCGGATAGAACTTGTGGATTTTTAGCAAAATCTTATTATTTTGTTTAACCAATAGAAGACAATATATTAGTTCAGAGTTCTTCTTGAACTTACGTTCTTGATATTGCTACTTCAGGAGCACTTTTGAGACATGATATATAATATATAATTTTCCCTTTTCAACATGTCTTCTTCAGAGATTTTCCCTCACATAATTTAATTGTGAGCTGATTTAGAAAGTGCAGAATTTTATTCACTTACACCTTTTAAAATTTTGCAATTTCAGGTGCATTAAGTGTAAAACTATATTCACTTGCACTTTATAATTTTGTAACTTCTAGTGCATTCATTTATAATGAGTTCTTGTAAGGTGCAACTTCTAGTGCATCCATATCTATAATGAGTTCTTGTAAGGTGCAGCTTCTGGTGCATTCATATCTATAAGGAGTTCTTGTAAGGTGCAACTTCTGATGCATCCATACCTTTGTCTTAAATTATTTCATAAAATTAGGAGATCCATTATTATAAGGTACTTAGTCCTTTTAATCCATCATATAGATGACGATGAATAAAAAACATTATTTTTACACGATCCTGCTAGGATGCGTGGTTGTCATCTTAGGGTGGGTTTGGATTAGCTGTTTGAAAATGTGCGTTTTTTAAAAAGTACGGTTTTAAAATCACGATTTTGAAAACACGATTTTGAAAATCATAATTAAGCGTTTGGTAAAACTAATGAAAAATTGTTATTTCTGTCAATTGAGCGTATGGATAATTTTAGTCTAAAACTGTCGTTTTGGATGCAAATGACCAAAAAGGACTTGACTATACTGTTAAGTTATAGTATCACTTTTTAAATGCTATCAATGTTATAGAATCACTTAAGGCAAAACTAATGAAAAAATGAAAAACGGTTGTTTCTACTACAAATAACCAAAAAGGATTTAACTATATTCTTAAGGTTATCTTATTATTTTTTTCAGCTCTTGTTTCAAAGTGTTATAATAAAATTATAATGAATAAATTCTTAGACAACAATACATAAATGAATTATAAAAAATGCATTAAAATTGTTCTAAACCAATAATATTCATATTAATCTGTTATGTACAATCAAATAAAAAAAATGTTTTATTGAAAATAATATATGTAACCCCTAACCAGCTAATAACCAGGAGACTTAAAATAAAAACCAATTAATGTATATATTATACAAAAAAAATAAAATCCAAATAAAGAAGGAAGTTTTTGTCTTACTCCAACACTCTAACACAAAATAGATCAATCCGTGCAAGCTGTAAAGTAAATATATGGCTGTGTGAAAAAGTAGTCCACACACCTTATTACATGGACAATACCATAAGCTCTTATAAGTAGCTTTCTTTTATCTGGACAAAAACAAGTATCTTCTTATACATAATACGGTTTAAAATCAAAAGAAAGAAGAAATAAGTTTTAAAACAAATATGAATGAGAGTTTTTATGGAGCAAACCTGAAGGGAAAGCTGAGGAGTGAAGAGAAGGATTCAGTTCGACAGGCAAGGAGAATGCCCTCTTTTTATTTATTAGACAGAGAGTGGATGCAATGAGCAAAATGAGGTTTGAGATTAATTTTTTGGATCTTTTAAATTTAATTTTGTTTTTGGTTGAAGAAATAGAGAGAAAGAAAAAGAGATTTTTCAACTTGCAGATCAGTGTTTTTTCTTTTTTAACTTACTGTAGATGGAAGTCAGTTGAGATGAAGAGGCAGAAATGGAGAGAGCAATCGGTATTTAAGTTATTAAACAAATTTTTAAGGACATTTTAGTAACTTAGACCATAAGAACATGCGGTGCGAAAACTGGATATGAGATTTAAATACAACGTTTTCAAAAAAGCTAGGACCAGCTCCGATTTGATAACGTTATATTTTGGCGTTTTTTAAAACTCGATTTCCTAAAATTCACGGGGCCAAACATAGCATTTTTGCGTTTTTTGCTAAAAACGCAATTTTCCTCTTTGGAAACGGGGGGCCAAACCCACCCTTAATCAGCTTAACATAAAAATAAATGTCACAAATAATTAATAGATATATATACAAAATTAATAAACATATCTCACATAAGTATAATGGGATTGCATAATTTATAATTGACCATATTTGATAATATCATTAGATATAATATCTTTACTATAAAACCCATAGGATTTTATAATCCATAAACATAAAATTTATAGACTATAGATCAATATAATAACATATAAGTAAGATAATAAAATTATCAATTCTTAAGAATAAAACTTATAGTGGATTGGAGACAAAGTGAGAACAACTCCTTTCTTAAGATTTGGTTAGAGTTTCGTGCTGATAACGTGTTGTAAAATAAAGAGAAATAGCAAGAGAAAATAAGAGAAAGAAGAGAAACTTCTTTTGAGAATTTTCTTATTAGGTGGTCATGAGAGAATTCTCTTATGGAATTCAATGATTTCTTATATTTTTTATCTAACTGAAACCACACATATATATATAAAGATTCAAGTTGATACTATTCACATGATGGTACTGTGCATCTAACAGTACTTTTAATAATTCACGTGTTGGCAGGCTGAATTATTCAGCCAGCCGACATAATAATTCAATCCACCTAACATTGCATTCAGATGCAATGTTTCTGAATATTTTATATATAACAAATCAAAAGTTGGAGAACATTGGAAAAGGAATTAACAAACAGAAACTTTTAGAATTATTTAAAAATATTCCATACCAAAGTTGGAGAACATTGGAAAAGGAATTAACAAACAGAAACTTTTAGAATTATTTAAAAATATTCCATACCACAGAAATAAGACTAAAATGAGAGACCATTAATTTGTCCTCTCCGACATTAAACAAAAGAAAATACAAAAGCCAACCGAAACAATGTGACATAGGCAACTAAAACAATCAATTTCTCTTTACATGATTGTGCATCCGGGGGAACTTTCTTCACAATAGTATTCAGATTGCCTGGCATAACAACTTCTATAGCCACCACCATAACTATCATACACTGGAGTCCCATAACATGGGAGTGGCCCAGGCCTACCATGACCATAATGGCATGGACCTCCACCACGACCCTCAGAGCATTCCTCACAACACGCCCTAAATCCACTTGGGTAAATCGGTACAGGAACCTTTGGTAGTGCTAATGGCCTACCTACCATAATGACATGACCCCCACCACGTCCCTCATAACATTCTGTCCCTCATAACATTCTCCACAACACACCCCAAACCCAATTGGAATTGGAATTGAAATTGGGTATGCCGGTACAGTTACAGGAACAGGAACAGGAACTTAGGAACAGGTTTCTCATCCTTAGGTTTCTCACTTAGGCTTTTCATCCTTAGGTTTTTCATCCTTAGGCATTTAGGCATCGTCAGTTTTTTTGGGCTTCTCAGGCTCAGGTTGTTTTTTGGGCTTCTCAGGCTCAGGTTGTTTTTCGGGCTTCTTCTCAGGCTCTATGATCTCAATGCACGTAATAGTACCACCACCCTTGGAAATTATCTTTTGCTTAAGCTTTTCAGGACAGCAACATACCACTGTGATTATCACCAAGTTGTCTTTCTCCTTGAACACCTGGTCTTGTATTTCTATTGTTCACAAAAATCAACACCACATATATAATAACTCAAGTTTTGCAACTTAAAAACACAAATTAAATACGTAATTCATACATACACATAGAGAAATTAGACTTAAGAAAGAGAGACCCACCAGGGAATTTACAAAGCACTTTTTTGACCTTCTTGTAGCAGCGACAGCATTGAAGGTCGGCCTTCAGCACCATCAATGTTTTCTTCTAGAAAAGCAAAAGTAACAATTTATAATAATTAAGCAAAAAGTGAAACTTGGAGACTTTGCCGACAGAAGAAGAATCAGTATCAGGTTCTGACATGAATAATGAGTGTGTGTGGAAGAATGAAGTAGCCAAAAACACAAAGGGACACATTTGACACAAAATAACCCCACAAAAACTGGAATATGGAGAAAGTTATCAAATATTCAATTCCATGATAATCTGATCCAAATTGTCGAAACATGTTGTTCTAGTCACTAAACTAATACATTTAATCCCTTATTAATTCCACTTCGGTTCAAACTTTAGTTTATTCCAATATGTTTGGACCGTTTCTGCCTGTTTCGACATGTTTCTTCAAGTATAGGTATTTCGGTCACTATTTATTCTCAATTTATTTTTCTAATATATATATATATATATATATATATATATATATATATATATTATATATATATATATATATATTTCTAATCTTTACGAAATTCTATTTGTATCTTCACTTCTATTCTTCTCTCTCTTACAGAAATTGGATTTTTCTCATTGACAAATTAATTGGAAATAATTGAAATATAGTGCTATCTTTGTATATTGTATCATAGTTCAAGTTTCGTGTTATTATCTTTTTATGCAACGAAAGGTTTTAAAAATGTTTATTATTTTGTTTTAATGAATATGTTATAACTTATAAAAGTATATGCGATGAAATATTAGATATATCTATTTTGTATGATAATATATATAATATTATGTCAAAATAACAATAATCACAAAAAAGTACACTGTCATATCTCAATATTAAAGATATTTCATCTTAATTGACAAATTAGAATGTTCAGTATTAGAATGGAAATTCAAAACTTTAATTAATAAAAAAAAAAAGATATTGATACAAAATTTACAAACCTTTTCTCCCATGACTAGCTAGCTGTGAGTTCAGATCTCAAAATTAGACCAAAAGATTGAAGAGCAATGCTTGATTGACAATTCAAGTAGAGTGTTGTGAAGAGGCCATCAGAGTGAGAGACCAAGAGGTATGCTTTATCCTTTCAGAGTCAATGGGCTGTTTTGTAAATTAAATTTCATGCAATCATTAAGACTTGCCCTACGTTATTTTATTTCAAAGTGTAGTTTGTGATGGCTGACATTTACTCTAATCAATTATTCGCATGTGCTGCATGCATTGACTTGACTTGGCCTTGGCAGCCTTGATTGATCTACTTCGCCTTCCAATTTTCACGTTATCAAGAACAAAATTATCTATATTTATATAATAATATAAATTAAAAGCTTTTATTTTTTTGATGATTTATCAGTTACCACATATGTTCACATTTTTACCACTCATTTTGATATATCTTATATTTATTTAATTTTTAGAATTACAAATAGTGTTAAATTAACTATATTATTTTAAACTAATTAGAACTCATTCTACTTTTGGATAAAGCAATCCAGTACAAAACAAATTATGATTAATTTTGCTTTGATCTTCTCTGAACAACTTCTCTAATTAAATTAATTAAGTTCACAATTTTCTAATTTGAGTTTATATTTGATAATAATTATTATTTAAATATGTTTGAACCTTCTTGCAGTGCAAGGGTTAATAATGTTAGAATACTATATGATAAAAGTTGCATTCTAAGAGTCTTGATTGCACCAATGGGCTCAACGTATGTGTTACATTGCAAGTCGCCATCATTCATGAATAAGCTTTTGTCATGTGACTTATCAATATCAATTTATATAACTAATAATACCACATGGCAAGTCACCATTTGCATACGTCATATGCATTTTCCATGCATACGTCATATGCATTTTCCATATGTCAGATTAATTGCCCTTAATTTATACACTATGTCAAGATATATGCTTAATTATGAAATATTGTATTCTTAAATTACTAAATAAATGAATGTTGGTGTAGGGGTGTGATTAGGAACTATCTAGATGATTTTGGTTTAGGATTTCTCTCGGGCTATAGGTATTACCTCAAGTATTTAGGCATAACTGAGGGTTCTCAAAGATGACTTGATAATGGATTTAGATTTGAGAATTTCCAACTTAGAATTTGCAATGAATTCTTGAGTTGCAGTTGAGCTATAATAACATCCAACAAGCTGCTAATACTTTTTTAAGTTCTATTGTGGATGATTGCATGTGCCTGCTAGGAAGATTTGAACATTTCAAACTCTAACACATTTACAAGAAAGCTAACTCTTGTGTACCCATCCTTGCTAAAGCTGGTTGCGCCAAATAATTACACTTTATTTTCTCTGTCACTCCTCCCATTCATGTTTAGGAGACTTTAAATCTGATTGTTTTTTGGTTCTATTTGTACCTATTTGATCGGTTGTTAATGCATTGTTCTTTTCTACCAAAAAGAAAATAAATAGTTGAAGGGATTGTATTAACATAAACAAAAAAAAAATAAACCAATATTTGACGAATGATGATTGTAAAGGGAGTTGTTTCATACCCAAGAAAGTTTTCCTTATAGTGGAATCCTTTTATCAAAAAGCTTATCAACACAACACGTCTCTCCAAATCTAATTCTATGCTTTATTAGATGCTCGTGACACTTTTGCCTAAGAACAGTACACTTTTTTGCCTGTACATTTATATCTTTTTGGAACATAGATAATATTAGCATAATTAACGTTGGACTCTACAAAATCTCAAAACCTTTTCATAATTTTTTGAAGTAATAAGTTATGATTAGTATATCATTTTCATATGGATTTGTTATTAACACAATTTTTATTATATACTAATCATAATATATCATCTTAATAATTATAAAAAAAATTTAAAAAAAATTATGAATTTTTGTGTGTGGCTAGACTTATTGTATTATTCCAAACATATCTTGAGGAATTCATAAAGCAGGAGCCCGAGAGTTGGTCACCTCAATCAGTTCAATTCCCATTCCTTCAATCCCTTGTTCATCGTATGAGAATTATTAGAATGAGACAACTTTTGGTGGGTAATGAGTAATGAAGCATGAAGGAATTTAGTTAAAAAAAAAAAATGAAGCATGAAGGGAAAAGAGTCAGGTGTGAGGGTCATTGATATGGTTTTATCCATTATTTCACATATATATGATAATTAAAGTGAATTTCATAACCAAATTAGTAGAAAACTTTCTTCAAATGAAAAATACTTTTAATTTTGTAATGTATTTCAAATGGGTGTAGTGAGTTTCAACTGATTAAGTTTATTCTCGTCGAATAAAGAAAGTTGGATCGAATCCCGTCTACACAAAAAAAAATAAACCTATAATTATCTCCATTTAATGGTAAAAAGTAATCATGATAGAACAAATATCATGAATTTAAATCCTATCATTGAAAAAAAAAAATAATAATGAAAGTAAGCCTATCCACTTGGGTATTCAGTCCAGTGGTAATCCCTCTCTAAAAACCTCCTCTATGAGGTGTGGGTTCGATCCTCGGGATCTTCAAAATATATGTGTGTGTGAGTTTATAATTAGAATTTCTATCATATCTCAAAAAAAAAAAAAAAAACCTATCATTTAAAAAAAATGAAGGGGCCAAAAGCCATTTATATAAAAAAAAAAAAAATTTATTTTTTGTAATTTAACGGAACTTGAATGGAAGAGGACTAGAAGGTGCAATATCCTCTATTATTGCTTTATTCTTAACTATTGCCCTCTTGATGTGATATATCTTTTGTCGTTCATTATAGTGGAGCCAAGACATTATAGTGGAGCCAAGACTACCCTCCTGTGGAAGTATCCTTCCAAGTGCTATTATCATTTAAATCTAATTGAATATTTTATTTATTTATTTATATTTATATAATGGGTGAAAATAAAAATGCATATCTTATAAGTCCTGAAGCCGGTGTAGGAGATATGGTCTTTATTTCCATTCATAGAGGGTAAAGTGGTTTGCTTCAAGCCCCTGTTTCCATTCATTTTAATGGTACTAAAGTAGCCAGCTACCCTGTTTCCAAACCTCTATGCCAGCTACCCTGTTAATCTGGCAACTGTTTCTATATGTTGGATATGTGATTGTGAATGTGGCTTAGAGCTGTTTGTTTGTTTTCCCTCTTGTTTCCTTTGACGAGTGATGCAAAAGATATCTATAAAGACTTTTATTTTATTAAAGGAAGAAAGATAGCACACGAAATTGTACTATTATAGTATTATTATAGGCTAATGGTGCTCCTCTTTCTGGTGGCTTTATATATAGAAAAGTTCTATCTATCACTTTAATTATGTAGAAGTTGGATAAAGGAATAATGCTCCAAAGGGGCTCATAACAAAAGCTTTTTTTGCTAGCTCAATTACATTCTTTACCAACGAGTTGTGGCAAAATATATTTTGCTTAATTCGTTAGGTGAAGCAACACACAACCGTCCACTTTGCCTAATCCCTTTCACTTTTGTTTTCTTGAGTTTCTTTCTTTTTCACCTTTTCCCTTTCAACTTTGTGATCTATCATCCATCAAACATGATTCCTTACGGTTCACCTTTCAATAATCTATTTCTTATTCACATCCTTCGTTGCAAAGAAATTGAATTTCATAATTCTCATATATAATTCAAAAGGTAATTTCAAAATTCTATAAATTATGGAGTCAAGAGTTAGTTTTTTTTTAGTTTTTTTTTTTTTTTTTTTTAAATATATATTTTTGGAGTTAGGAGAAGTCAAGCTCACCCCATAGTGGGAGTCCATGGGTGAACCTAGCTCACCCCTTTAAACCCCTTTAAACGAGGGCCAGAAGCCTACTCAACTGATTTATGGAGTTAAGAGTTAATTCGTTCGGTTTTATGCAAAATTATATGATCCCATATAATTTATAGAATTCGATTTCCTAATCCCTTAATTGTCATTTACTTATAAATATATGTTAGATACTATATATTTCAAAATCCCTTGATGACATAACATTGTCAAGGGAAAAAAAAAAAATAATTTAGGGAAAAATATCCTATTTCAGATTAGGTCTCAGGTTTTTAATTTTGTCAAATCAAGCCTTAAACTTATCAAACCATTTCAATTGGTGAAATGCATTTATCCATCTGGACCATAGAACCAAAAAACTCAATTTATCCTCATTTATATTTTATTTGGCAACCAGTAATGGAGAAAAAAATGAGCTTTCTTGAATTGTTAGAGTTTAAAATTTCCTGTATAAATAATCTACATTTTGATTTCTAAATTCACTTTTGGATGATTTCCTGCAACTAAGAATTCATTGTTAAGTTGTCAATGCAGAATTTATCAAGTAGTTTTAATTCTTGTATCTGTCTGTTACAACTAATAACAAAAATAAATTTTTATGACAGTTAAATTGAAAATTATATGAAACTTTAAAACAAAATTAAAAACCTGAGATAATCTATGTTTATAGACTTTGAGTCTTTTATTTAATTTCCCTCTAATTTATATAAAATCCAATATATCAATTTATTAAATCTAAACAATTGCAACTCCAGTTTTTTAAACATTTTATCTAATATCTGCTATATTTACACTACCAACTACTCTCTATTTATTTTTACTCCAACAGTCTTCTCTATTTCACTCTCTACTCTATATAAATATACTTTTTTATTATTTTACCACATTTAAATATTATATTTTTTACTTTTCTTTCGCACCAAAAATAACCAACTGCCGTAATCCCACCCCGCCACCACCACAACCACCATCAACCAGAGCAACCAAAAACCACCACAATATTTTATTTCTCAGCAACCAAACAGAAAACCACCACCACCACGCCGTGCTTCAACAGAAAACCCAGAAAACCCAAGCGGAAAATCACCGAAACACCACCAAGCCACCACCGAATCACCACTACAACAGAAAACCGTTAACCCCAAGCTACCAAATCACCACCACCCAGAAAACCCAACCGGAAAAACCCAAGCCCAAGCCAAAAATCAACAGAAAACCCAACCAAAAACCACCGGTGGGTCCAGATCTGAGAAAAGAGCCGTGGGTCTCTCCTTGGACCGGCTGGCCTCACTCACAGGTGGTGGTGGTGGAAAGTTATTTGAGAAAAGAAAAAAAAAAAGCCTCGCCGTGGGTCTCTGCTGGTGGTTTCAGGTGGTGGCTGCTGAGAAAAGAAAAGAAAAAAAGCCTCGCCATGGGTCTCGGTTTCAGGTGGTGGCTGCCGTGGGTCTCGGTTTCAGGTGGTGGGTCTCGGTTTCAGGTGGTGGCTGCCGTGGGTCTCGTCGTGCTTCAACAGAAAACGCAGAGAGAGCGAGAGCACAGAGAGCACAGAGAGAAGAGAGAAGAGAGAGATCGGAGTGAAGAGAGAGAAAAAAATCCGTTGAAATGAAAATTTCGGAAAACATAAACTACTTATATTTGGTGGTCCCGCGTGTATTCTATTTTTAATCAATAGTTTCCCGCTTGTTACTGTTACAATCTAACAAAAATAAATAACGGATAGAAAATGAACAGTAGCTTTTCATTTGTGAAAAGCTACTGTTCATTTTCTAAAAAAATTTGAAGATAGAGAGTTAAATTGGACGACTGCTGGAGCGGATTTTTTGGGTTTGTTCCCTATTTGTAGAGATACAAAGCAAATTTACACTACTGCTGGTCATGCTCTAATAGATCATTGATTCAATGTTTAATTATGTGAAGCGTAAACTTGCAACAACTTGTACTTTTTCTCACACATATAAGTTATTACTTAAAGTCATATTTACTATTAAAAATTTTAAACAGAAAAATGACACACACACACAAACAGCAAAGTGCAATAATGGTGTTGACCAGAATTATGTCCATTTCTCTAGTAAGCTCTATCTTTTTGCAACACAAAGTAGCAAAGAGATTGATGTCCATCCACTTGTGGGAGGTTGAGTGGCTAACATCTTTTGGCCTAGGACTATGTGCACCCAACTAACAGACTTTGTAATCTGCCTAAGCAGCCATCTATGACTCTAACACGAAGAACTAATTAAAAATGAGTTCATATATACGTGGAATCAAAAAGTAGATGCACATTGAAAATTAAGTAAATGATTCATAGAAATTTTATATTTCATTACAATTTAACACTTATTTGTCCTCACATACACAACCCATCATATATATCTAATCTATATCCTTATTAAATCTTTTAATTTTGTCCGTGATTAATAAAATTTCAAACCCAACTAGAACATGACCAAATTGGAATTACATGATTGTGCATCCGGATGGATTTTCTTCACAGTAGTAGTCACCACCATAGCTATCATACACTGGTCTTCCATAGCCCTCGTAATGGCAAGGACCCCCACCTCGACCCTCAGAACATTGTCCACAACACCCCCTACGGGGAACCTCTGGTGGTGGTGGTGGTGGTGGTTGTTCCGGTGGATTACCATGACCACCACAACCACAATGGCATGGACCACCACAATAGCATGGACCCCCACCATAACATTGCCCACAACACACCCCATATGGGAAAAACGGCATAAAAGGTATAGCTAGAACAGGCTTTGGTGGCGGTGGACAGTCAACCTTTGGTGGTGGCGGCGGTGGCGGTTCAACCTTTGGTGGTGGAGGCGGTGGCGGCTCCTCCTTTGGTGGTGGAGGCGGTGGCGGCTCCTTCTTTGGTGGTGGAGGCGGTGGCGGTTCAACCTTTGGTGGTGGAGGGGGTGGCGGCTCCACCTTTGGTGGTGGTGGCGGTGGCGGGTCCTTTTTCTTCGGTGGCGGTGGTGGCTCTTTGATCTCAACGCTCTTAATACAACCACAACCTTTGCAAATTAACTTTTGTTTGATCTTTTCTGGACTGCAACACACCACTTTGATTACCACACAGTTTTCTTTCTCATTGTACACCTGGTCTTGTATTTCTCTTGTTCACAAAAATCAAAAACACCAACCACATAATAACTCAGGTTTTTTATTTCTATTTTTAGACACATAAAATTAAGCACAAACATGTATGTTCATTATTCATAGTTTCATATACATAAAGAAATTAAACTTAATTATTAGAATCAGAGACTCACGAGGGATTCTACAAAGCACTTTCTTCACCTTCTTGTAGCAGCGACAGCATTGAAGGTCCACCTTCAGCACCATCAGTGTTGTCTTCTATAAAAGTAACAATTTCTAATAATTTAGCAAAAGGATAAACTTGGAGATTTTTCCGACAGAAGAAGAAGAATCATCAGTATCAGGTTCTGACATGAATAATCAGTGTGTGTGAAAAGTGCTAGGAGCCAAAAATAAAAAAATAAAAAGTGGCATTATTTGACACAAAAAATTAAAGATTGGAAAGTTGTTAATCAAAAAGAGAAATTATTACAAAATTTACAAACCTTTTCCCCCATGGCTGGCTAGCTAGTTATTGCTTTGAGTTCAGAATTCAGATATAAAACTAAGCCCAAAAGATTGAAGACCTTGCCTAGCACTACTTGATTGAGAAATCAAGTAGTACAAGTGTGAAGAGAGATCAAGCAGTACAAGTGTGAAGAGAGCCACGAGAGTTAGAGATCATGATCATGATTTAAGAGGTCATATATATTATGCCAATTAACCACAACTTAAGTAGACGTAAGCATATTCAGCAAAAAAAAAAAAAGTAGACGTAAGCATGTCTCCTATTGAATTTCATGCTATCGGAAAAATTTTTCTTCACTATTCACCTTACAACATTCAAATGGACAATATTATTTATTCAGATGGCTACAATATTATTCATAAATTATGAACAATATTTTTTATAAATTTGAACATACTTAGAAAATGTAAACAATATTTATATGATCGTATAGTTATATATTTAGAAATATTGTTTAGATATCTCACATTATTTAAGAATTGTGTTTACTATTATTATTGTTATCCTAAAAATATGATCTCACATCATATATATTGAAAAACATATAGTGAATATAATAAATATGTAGGGTGGGTTTGAGTTAGCTGTTTGAAAAAGTGCGTTTTTTAAAAAGTGCGGTTTTAAAATTACGATTTTGAAAACACGATTTTGAAAATCACAATTAAGCGTTTGGCAAAACTAATGAAAAAGTGTTGTTTCTATCAATTTAACATTTAGGTAACATGGATATAAATGTTATATTTTAGGTTGAAATTACCAAAAAGGATAGTCTTCTGTAGACCTTAACAAATAATAATAATGAGGAGAAGAAAAACCCCTCATGTTTATTGTTTATTGTTAGAGCATTTTCAATGGGTTTTGTATAAATTATCTACTTTAGCTCTCCAAAATCCTACTTTTTTATTTTACCTATCAACTTTTACAAAATCCTCCCATTTCATTCTTTATTTTACAACACATCCTAAAAATATATTATAAAATAATTTTTTTTTTTTTTAATTCTTTTTTCCCCCAAACCTTAACCTGTACCACTATTCTTTTAATGTTGCGGGGCCAAATCAATATATGAACCACCAAAGCTAACATCAAGTGTGAAACCTCCAGCACAACAATCTACAAAAACCAATTCATGCTCTCCACGCCACACAAATCATAGTTCCTAACACGTATCCATCATTCATCACGTCCCAGTTACCATTTCCCCTTGATGTGGCAGAAAACCATTGGTTGAATTGATATCATTCATTAGTAGCTTCCGCACCAAATCTAGACCATTTTTTAAAAGAAAGACATACAAGTGGGGTGATACCCAGGCCCAGCGAATATTTTTGACTGTTGGTACCAAAGCTTAGCTAAAAAGAAAGCTCGATAGTTATTCAATTAATTAAAGAATAGAAAAAAATAAAATAGAAGACATTTAAAAAAGTAAAATGCAAAAAGTGAAAAGTGAAAAGAATGGGAAAGGGTGATCCACGTGGTTGGAGAAGAATGAAAGTAGGTGGGTTGTTGCCTGACAATTTCTAAGCTTGGAACTTGGAAGATGTCAAATGTTAGTCTTGTCGGTAAAGAAGAAGATAAAACAAAAGAAGATGAAGAGGAGAAAGAAGGAGCAACAGTGAAGATCCAAATGCTAAGACGGAGAGACAACAGAGAGAGAATGGAGAAAGTTGTGCAAAATACTGAGTCTGAGAGAATATATTCCTGGGTAATATATTTTTTCTAAGATTGACCAGGCTGAATCCGCCACTAGTTCGATCAAGATCGAAAAATCGAAGAACATCGTTGCTCTCTTGAGGTACTATCTTGATTTCGTTAATAGGAGTGATGGCAAGAAAGGAAAGAGGTAAACAATGGCAAGATAGCTGTAAGGATGTTCATCACCAAAAAAAATGACAGCAGCAAGTGAACAGGTTTTTCACTTTGTATTTTGGGCATTATGCAATTTTTTTAGGGTATTTTAGGAATTGTACACCTAAAAAACTGGGAATATGAAAGGCAGATTTGCGTTTAAAAACTGCGGTTTTAAAAAAGTTAGTCATCACTTCCGTTCCGAAAATGCACAAATTCAGCGTTTTTAAAATATTTTGTTTTTCCAAACAAATGGCTTTTTGCGTTTTAGTCCGAAACCGCGCGTTTTTGTTCCCAAATTGTGGGGCCAAACGGGCTCGTAGTCTATTACGGTTTATCCTGTGAACGTAGGCTCACATAGCCGAATCACATGAAACCTAACCTTCATTGTCTCTTCTCTTCGTCTCTTTCAATTATATTTCTCTCCCTTTTATATTTCCATTAGATTTTGGTTTTCCACGGTATGAAAATATCAAAATTTTTTTTTTTTTTTTTTCTTTCCTAAGTGGATTTTTTTTAATAATGATTTTCAAAGTGGGGTTTTATTATTTGTGATTGCTGACTCTCCAATCTAGCATTTGCATGCGCTGGTCTGGATAGACCCACCCCAGCCGCCTTCCAATTTTCCCAGATTATCAAGGAAAATAGTTTGTTCAGATGCATGGTTTGGTCAGATGCAGTTATGGTCCGTACCCTCGATCAATTGGGAACCCTACACGTGTCCCCTGGCTTCATAGCAAGGGCAAGCATCGTAGAGTGTTGCTTAAGTTTGGGTCTCTCTCATGAAAGAGCTGGTAGTTTTAGGTACCGGTTCAGATCACACAATCACCAGCAACACCGACCCGATCAGTTGATTTTATGTTGTGCATGCAGTCAGAGACAGTAAATGATTCATAGAAAATTTATATTTCATTACAACTCAACTAACACTTATTTGTCCTCACATACACAACCCATCATATATATCTAATCTACATCCTTATTAAATCTTTTAATTTTGTTCGTGATTAATAAAATTTTAAACCCAACTAGAACATGACCAAATTGGAATTACATGGTTGTGCATCCGGATGGATTTTCTTGACAGTAGTAGCCACCACTATAGCTATCATACACTGGTCTTCCACAGCCCTCGTAATGGCAAGGACCCCCAGGTCGACCCTCAGAACATGGTCCACAACACGATCGAGTTGGGTGAACCGGTGGTGGTGGTGGTGGTGGTTGTTCCGGTCGGTTACAATGACCACCACAACCACAATGGCATGGTGGTGGTTGTTCCGATGGTGGTTTCTCCGGTCGGTTACAATGACCACCACAACCACAATGGCATGGACCCCCACCATAACATTGCCCACAACACACCCCATATCCAAATAATGGGAAAAACGGCATAACAGGTATAGATAGAACAGGCTTTGGTGGCGGTGGACAGTCAACCTTTTTCTCCGGTGGTGGTGGCGGTGGCGGTGGCGGGTCCTTTTTCACCGGTGGCGGTGGTGGTGGCGGGTCCTTTTTCTCCGGTGGCGGTGGCGGTGGCGGGTTACAATGACCACCACAACCACAATGGCATGGTGGTGGTTTCTCCGGTCGGTTACAATGACCACCACAACCACAAAGGCATGGACCCCCACCATAACATTGCCCACAACACACCCCATATCCAAATGATGGGAAAAACGGCATAACAGGTATAGATAGAACAGGCTTTGGTGGCGGTGGACAGTCAACCTTTTTCTCCGGTGGCGGTGGCGGTGGCGGTGGCGGGTCCTTTTTCACCGGTGGCGGTGGTGGTGGCGGGTCCTTTTTCTTCGGTGGCGGTGGTGGTGGTGTCTCTTTTTTGATCTCAACGCTCTTAATACAACCACATCCTTTGCAAATTAACTTTTGCTTGATCTTTTCAGGATTGCAACACACTACTTTGATTACCACCAAGTTTTCTTTCTCATTGTACACCTGGTCTTGTATTTCTCATGTTCACAAAAATCAAAAACACCAACCACATAATAACTCAGGTTTTTTCTTTCTATTTTTAGACACATAAAATTAAGCACAAACATGTACGTTCATTATTCATAGTTTCATATACATAAAGAAATTAAACTTAATTGTTAGAATCAGAGACTCACGAGGGATTCTACAAAGCACTTCCTTCACCTTCTTGTAGCAGCGACAGCATTGAAGGTCCACCTTCAGCACCATCTGTGTTGTCTTCTATAAAAGTAACAATTTCTAATAATTTAGCAAAAGGATAAACTTGGAGATTTTTCCGACAGAAGAAGAATCATCAGTATCAGGTTCTGACATGAATAATCAGTGTGTGTGAAGCCAAAAATAAAAAAATAAAAAGTGGCATTATTTGACA